>DWLS01006919.1:0-11186 GCA_018246255.1 Pachliopta kotzebuea | reverse complement strand
CGAGCGGGGGGGATAGAGGCAAAACACCATTGGAATTTTATTATTTCACTTTATTTCGATGCTGTCACCAACCATTTCTTCTGACGTCTCTCACGTCATTTTTTTTTACTCATCGATCGATGACGTCGCGACAATATGATGTAAAAAATTCATTATATACGCTGTTTATCCAAAAGTAATAAATACCTATCTAAAATACCCTAAAGTATAATACCATAGATCACAAAAGAATATATTCTTTATTTCTTATATACCTGTATATTCTAAAGAGCCCTAGGTACTACCGAAACTCCTGTAGCAGCTGATAAACAGTACTGTGCAAACATTACTGTATTCCGGTTTAAAGCTTTGTACCTAGAAAAATTACTGGGGTGACGAGATATTATATGTATCTTACATATCACGAAGATAAAGACCATAAGGTCCTGTGTACATCATCCTAAATAGAGCTACATTGTTTAGATCAGGCGTAACATTTGTTATAAGGTGAATACATCGTCGCTTCATTAAATCAAAATAAACATGTTAAATTACTCCTATATTTGCAGCGTAGATTCTTCATCGATTTATATTATTTTGTATGAGTATTTTATTTTGTGACCTATGTCTAGCAGTAGACGTCGGTTAAAGTGATGATGATGGTGACTAACAACGAAAAATTGATGAATAAAGTAATTAGTCTAACAAAGTAGTAAATAATTAGTATCTCTGTTTAAGAAATATTACTCGGTTGTTTAAATTAACTGATTCTAGTTAAATATCAATAACTGAATTACTATTGTTAAAAATGTATACTCTCTCTGAATTAATATGTATAAATAAATTTTCGTTTCAATTACTTTTTATAAAAAATACATTGAAACGTTTTCTATTAAAGTTTTGCTTTGTACGTCAAGGTGTTTACTCAATGCTTAACTCTCTTTAACCTCCTCCACTAGTATAAAGTTGTTTTACTTAAAAAAAACTGGGGGCGCCAACTCTTCCACAGAGTCCTTGCCTTTATTTCACAAAAAGAAATTTAATGATTTCCTATTAACTGTGTATATAAAATAACAAAGGTGTTGTCTAAGTGTATATTGTATCTGATACATTTATATTAGTAAGTATAAATATACGACGAATAAGAATAGTATAAAATACAGAGCAATACCAATAAACTGCTGGGGATATAGTGCTTTTATATTTATCTACGTAATAGTTTCAGTAATTTATATAAGTCTGAATGCTATCTTGAATTTTGCACCTTTCAATACTTTTAGAAAGTGTAAGAGTCTTCTTTTATTCTATTATTCATACGCTATAAAATCATGATGGTAGGGTTTAGTGGGGTTCGGGTATGAAATCCAGTAAAAAGGAATCTTAAAGCAATTCTCTGATAAAAAGGAAGAATCCTGCGTTCAACCATATATTATACTTTTCTGAAATGTATACATGATTAGCCGTGCTTTATAAGACATATAGATCCAGACCAAACTGCTATGTATTAATTAAAATATTTTACACAAAACTGTATTTTTCGGGACATGAACTCAGATTTGGTCTTCATGAAAACAGTAGGCATGACCACGACAGAAAAGATGACGAGTCGCGTATGGTACGTCATTAAACAAAATGCAGCGCAAAATGAATGCGGATGAGAATACAAATCTCCGGGAGGGTCTGGCTAGCCAGGAATCCCTCCCTGAACGTGTGTCAGAAAGCTCCGTGCTTACTGACACGCGTACAGTCTGCCCCAGTGTAACCGGAGAGAGTGAACGTTTGCACTTGGATCAAAACCAAACGATTTCGGCTTCTACTAATAAGGACACTAATATGCTTCGGATGTGGATGGTGTAGGTGTAGAATCAGATAGTAATTCTTGTAGAAAAATTGGTGTTACATACGTTACGTATATACGTTACGTAGAAACATCACTCCTTCGACTCGCCGAGGTGCAGGACTGGCCTTAACTAGAAAAGCGCTAAAAGAAGCTGAGCGAGAAGAAGAAAAGAAAAGAGTGGAACAGGAAGTGGCAGAAATGACCGAAAAAAACCGGAGCAAAAAGACTTCATGTCTTGAGAAACTGGCCCCTCCGGAAACGGAAATAGAAGATTCATCAGCCCATCAATTGAATCAGCTGGTGTTAAATAATGTGGCAACTATACATAAAGAGGCCACATCGTCTAAAAACCTAAAGGGTACCTTTGTTCATGCTTTAGAAGAAGCAACGACGACGATCAAGGAGGCAGTCGCAGCACTAAGCTCTAGATCAGTTTCGGAAGAGACGAAGAAATTGTAGAAGGACAATGCCAGACTTAAAGCGGACTTGGCTGATCTTCGCGAAGAGCACAGCTCAGAGCGGAGTTAGCTGAGGCACGGAAAACACTTACGTTGATCCTTCCCCAGTCGCTCGGCCACCTACACAAGAGACAACTACCACCCTTCTGGAGAATTTTTCGCGTACCATCACGGAGCAAGTTGGTACAATAGTAAATGCACGATTAGAAGCCCTGGAGGGAAGGCTGTTACCAGAAACGCGAATACGCCCGCCCCTTGCTTCAGACGAAAGGGACTTGTCTAAACCGTCTGGGAAGGCGGCAAATAAAAATGACTTGATCTCCAAACTAATGGAAATGGATGCTCAAAGAGATATATTACATCCACAAGTATCAGGGAAGAAAAATAAAAAGAAAGAGTAAAAGAGAGAAAAAGGTACAAGAAGTTTTGCAAAGTGCGTCTATTGCTGAGCATGGAGTTGGCAGCAGAGCATGTAAAACTCGCTTTGAAAAACAAAACAAAAGAAAGAGTAATAATAGAAATAAATCTATCCAGCAGCCGGCTTTACCTACTTCAAGGGCCGAGGTGGAATCTATAAATATGGAACAATAATGGCCACACAATTTTTGCAGGGCAATATTAATCACTATGCTAGATCTCAGGACCTACTAGTTCAGACCTTAGCAGAGTGGTCAATATATGTTGCAATTATCTCCAAACCCTACTCCGTACCTCCTAAAGAAAATTGGATTAGCATTATTTGTATTGATGGATTGATAAATGATTAGCATTAGATGCACGTGGGGAGGTATAAGAGGAGTGGGTCATAGTAACGGGATTAGTAATTTTAAGTCAGAGTTCAGTTAGTAAATGTGTAAGAAAATAGGGTGAGTCACGTCGTCAATAGTAGATGTCACCTTTGCAAGTCCTGCCTTGGCTCATCAAATAAACGAGTGGCGAGTACTAGACGGTGTAGAAACGTTATCAGGCCACCGGTACATTCATTTTAAAGTAGAAGCATTCTCTTTACCAGCTTTAAATACTCTCAATCGGTCCTTTTCTAGGTCGGGACCTAAATGGGTATTTAAAAAGGTTGACAAAGAACTTCTACTCGAATCAGCAATAGTGCAGATATGGCTTCATAATGCGGAAAGCTCCACGGAAGCGAACGAGGAAGCAGAACGGCTCAACGAGGCTATAACAACCATCTGTGATGCTGCCATGCCCCGTGCCAGAGCATTCAAGACTAAGCGACAGGTTTATTAGTGGTCTGACCAGTTAGCACAACTACGTCAGGCATGTGTCGCGGCCAGGCGCCGCGAGCCGGAGGAGGGCTTATCGAGAAGAAAGTCTAGAGGATAATCTTTACGATGGCTACAGAGAAAAGCAAAAAGCGCTTCAGGTAGCAATAAGCAGAGCAAAGCCATAAGCATGGAAAGAGATGCTTGAAAGACTTGATATAGACCCATGTGGGAGGCCATACAAGCTCGTTAGATCTAAACTACGTCTTTGGGCCCCCACTAACACAGACTTTACAACCTCAATTCTGCGACAGGACTTTACGGGAACTATTCCCCGATCGAGGCGACTACCTGCCACCTAGCATGGCACCATCGGAAGTAGCAGATAAAGATAGCTCCATTACACCAGTTGTAGCTGAGAATGAGTTAAAGGCGGCAATAGTACGAATGAGAGCTTAAAAAATTTCTCCGGGACCAGACAGTATACCTGGAATTATTTGGTGCATTGCTTAGAATCGTTGTGCTGAATGAGGTAAATAAACTATTCGGACGCATAATTGCTGAGAGGCTTATCAGGCACTTGACAGAGGTAGGACCAGATCTAAGCGGACGTCACTATGGTTTTTGTAAACAGCGGTCTACAATAGATGCCATATGTCAGGTAAAAGATCTGACAGAGCAGGCGATATCTCGGAGCGATGTCGTGATATCGGTGTCCCTGGATATTAAAAATGCATTTAACACTCTACCCTGGAGCTGCATAAAGGAAGCTCTCCGCTACCATGTTGTACCCAGCTACCTACGAAAGATTGTGGTGGCATACCTATCTGTCAAAGCAGTGACGTATCCGACAAGGGCAAGCTGGTGTCGACGGACGGTGGCGTTCCTCAAGGGTCGGTTCTTGGACCTCCTGTCTTGGTCCTGTAGAACATAGGGTATAATTGGGTGCTACGAGGAGCGAATTATAAGGGAGTAGAGTTTGTCTGCTATGCGGACGATACGCTCATAACAGCACGAGCAAGGACGCATAGGCAGGTTCTTCCTTATTAGTACAGCTAGTGTAGCACACATCGTACAGAGGATACGACGTCTTAGACTAGATGTGTCTGTGGAAAAGTCGGAGGCTATATGTTTCCATGGACCGAGAAGGGCACGGCCTACAAGATTATATCTAGTTGTAGGTGGCATTACTATCGGTGTCGAGAAGACTATGCGTTACCTGGGCCTAGTTTTCGATAGCCGGTGGAACTTTAAGTAGCACTTTCGTCGTCTGGCTCCCAGACTTATCCGATCTGCAGGTGCGTTGGCAAAGCTCCTGCCTAGTATTGGTGGACCTAAGATACAATGCCGTCGTTTTTATACGAGAGTTATTAGGTCGATGGCCCTCTGTGGAGCTCCTGTATGGGCTGATGCTTTGACCGCCCACAACAAGACCCTCTTGCGAAGACCGCAGCGGGTCATAATGATCAGAGCTATAAGGGGATATCACACGATCACATTTGAGGCGGCCTGTTTGCTGGCAGGAACACCACCTTGGGATCTAGAGGCTGAAGCTCTAGCTCGTAGGTACGAAGTGGCTGTAGAGATAGTAACGTACCTGGACTACAGTCACCAGAAGTGCCTAGAACACTTTTGAATGAGCATTTCGTGAGCAGTAACCAAAAGCTTGTTGAAAAATGTAAAGAAAGACTGCAGCTATCAACTGCCAGCCATGTAACAATAGAGGCAGTGCGGCCAGTGCTCAACCAGTGGTCAGCAAGGAGACATGGAGTTTTCACTTTTCACCTTGTGCAGGTGCTTTCGGGGCATGGCTGTTTCGGATGGTACCTGTGTAGGGAGGCAGGAAAAGAACCTACAATGAGATATCACTGCTGCGAAAGTGCCAGGACAGGAAGACACTGCCAGGCATACCATACATTGGTCAAGTGTCCGAGATGGAGCGAGTAGAGAATTTATCTTGCTGCGGTAATAGGGAACGACTTGTCATTGCCGGCCGCAGTAGCGGCTATGGCGTACAGTGATGTGGCAAGTGATGGTACAGAAGAAAGTGACGGAGAGGGCTAGGGAAGACGACCCTTCGTCTCTACCTATCCGCCGGAAGAGAATCGGACGAAGGCGGCTCGCTCACGATCGTCCCTCGAGATGTAAAGCATGCAAAAACATGACAAATAGAAGTAGAACGAAGGTTTCGAGCAGAACCTGCTTTTGCTGCTTTTTTAGTGCGCGAGTGATCCCGTGGCCTCTACCAATTGGCACTGAGAGGGTTTCTAGACGGTTTTTTAGTGGGTATTTTGGTAACTAGCCAGCGAGTGGAAACCGGGGGCGGGATGCATAAAAGCATTTTTCAATCTGTAGAAAAAAATGGTTAAGGATGACGTCTGGTTTTATGGCATGGGAGCTTAATAAAAATGGCTGATATTTTAACGTAAGTTCCTGATAAACACTAAAAGTTTTAAAAATTATTTTATACTGCCATGGACCGTGTATAAATGTAAAGCATAGGCAAAGGATCCCATGGCCTGATATAGTGTCCTAGGAAAGCTTTTAATGGACATAAATGAGACAAAGACTACCTAACTCTACCATATAGAGTTCATAGAAGATAATTTGATCAAAGGCGTCATAACTAGTGATATTTGTGAACTATGTTTAAAGGAATCAAAATGAAGTAGCTAATCTTTTAAAAAATGGTCTTTACCTAATTACCCTCCCTAAACTTTTTTAATTTAAAAAAGTGTACGCCATTTATTAAAAACTTTCACCTTTTCCTTAGTTGCAAAACGAGAAACAGTATTCATTTCACTTTTTTTTTTTGTTATATTAAATCAAAAATTGATTAAAAGAGTTTTCCCTTGTTAGTAAGCGGGGTTGACAGTAGTAAATGTGTGTTCAATCAATGGCTTGTAATTAATATTGAATGGTATTCGACCGCCGATTAATCGCTTTAATTTGATGCGTTACGGTCTCCGCGTGACTCGGCATAAACCTTTCCATACGGATAAAAACTAGCCTTTGAAGGAAACTTCGTTAGCATAGATCCCCGTTTCGAACAAATTAAACCTTTTTATGGTATAATTTGAATGTATTGGTTCAGAAGAGTTATATTTTATATCTCTAAGGTGGTAAATAAATGTACGGCTTACCTGATGGTAAGCAGTTACCGTAACACCAGAGGCATCACAATCGCGTTGCCTACCTTGTAGGAAACTTACTCAAGGATTCTGTAGGTTCTTGAAAAAAGTAGAGTTTGTTTTTATACGACAAAGTGACAAGACGAGTAAAGCGTTCACCTGATGGTAAGTGATACGCTTACCCATAACAATGTGGCACTGCTTAAAATTGTAAACACAGCACCATAATGTGCTCGTCGCCTTGAGACGTAAGGTGTTAAGTCTCGTAAACCTAGTAATCTCACTAGCATACAGCACCCTTCAAACCGAAATTATGTAGCGGTAGAAATGGATGCTGCGGTGGTATCAATCTAGACGGTTTCTGGTAAAAAATACCTACTACCAATAAGCAGTAGGTCATACTGATAACAATATGACACAAGTTAGAATCTTTACATTGCACCATATTTCACTTGTCGTCCACACAAGTGTCACGTGTATCCACTTTACTATTTGGCGGTGGAATAGGAGCTGAGGTGATACCTACCCAGACGGCATCCTGACAGACCTACCACCTCCACAACCTGATAGAAATACATAGTATTTGTATTAATAAATTAGCTTGACTATGATTTATTTTGAATTTAATATCGCGTTCTTCGAAGAGAAATAGAGAAATGTTTGTTATTTATATTAAAACTGGAGCTAATGAATTTAAAATTGTAAATTAGGAAAAAAGTAAACATTTACTTTTAATTAAAACGTAATAAAAAATAAGATCAAACTCAAATTAATTAGTCGGTGTCTATATTTAGTTCTTGGGTTTTTCTATTTTGCTCAAAGGCAGTACAGACTGGTTAAAAGCAGACGAACATAAATCTGACAAAAAAATATAATTTTAATTAAATAGATATCTTAAAGAATTAATTACTGTATTAAATATTAATAAACAAGTTATTAAAGTACTACGGGTTATAAGACAGGGTGTTAGTCAGCGAAATACAACGAACACAAATCAGAAAAGTTTCCAACACTTTTACTTATATCTATGTGATATAAGATTACAAAGGTCTCCGATGATCTGTATATATAAAAGTACAGAGATATTTTATATAATACAATTGTTTTTATCAAAAAAAACTCGAAATTAACTAAATAAGATGTAACAAATTCAAGACTTCATGAGATAGAATGCACTGATATCAATTGTAGCGGCGGAAGAGGCAAAGCATTCACGAAAATCAATTTTAACCTTTATTCACAACAAAATGCTTCCAAAATTTTAATTTAAAGTTAAAATATATTTGACTTTAAACAAAATCGTATTTAATTCTCAGTTTTTCAATAAAAGGTCATATTCACTTATATCACAAACAGGAAATCAACTCGACAAAATAAATTTTCATTTTACTACAAGCGAAAAATTTATATCGGTTTTGTATGCGTTGATTGGATTTATCAGTTTTTTAAATTCATGACTATTTTTCATTGGTTTAAATTATTACCATTTCTACCCGTTTTCTCTATTTAAAAATGGTCAACAGCCTAAAGTTTATGAAAACAGAGCTTAGATGAATATCAATAGTTAGTCTTCATTTAGTTAGTATTATTCTCTATTAATGAAAACGTCCGTTTAGGTATAGAATATTGTATCGGCGGAGACCTTGGATTCACAGAAAACGAGGACGCAAAAATACATCGAATTTGCTACAAATAATTGGGCAGTGGAAATATTTTGTTTATTGCCTCCAAAATAATATTTCATTAATCAAACATATCATTAAAAACATTTTGATAACATATTTACATTGAGTTATTCGCATTATAGTAGCACTGTAACAAACTTATCTTTGGTGGTGTATACATATATATGTTGTTTTGTAATTCGTACTGTTGTAATATATATATACTATGAATAAAAAGATTCTGCCTCTCGCTTTAATATTTCATAGCAAAGTAATTTGTTAGGATCTTGCCAACGTCTAGCGTTACAAAATGAGAGAGCCGGTGCTGTTACAGCTCGAAATTAAATCGAAACAATTTTCTTAGAAATCTTGTATTTAGCTTTATCTCCAGTCATTTCTGCTTTGTAATTTTTTTATATTCAGTAAATCACATTGTGCTCAACGATTTAAAACGTAAGAGTTTAAGTCTTACTACTTCAGCATTTTCACAAATTATCAACTTGGCAACAGCATATTACCTTTTGACTGCATAATTAAGCGCATTGATCCCATTCACCTGAACCGCCTCTAGAAACAGAATTATACATCCACAGAGACACAGGATAATATATCGTATAAATCGAAGACAGATATTTCCTGTCTAATAGATTGGTTGCTTTGAACTCCGGCTTGACGCTGTAAATTTAACCATCAAACAATTCAAACAACTTTTACCTCGTGGGTATTTCTTAAATAAATTGGGATCTAAGTCAATGTTAACTTTGTACCAGAGAACCCATGTAGCCATTAAATAGTACTAATCATACATTAAACGTTTGTATTTTGCGATGCTTAAACCAAAAAGATACGTATCCACAAAAGCATGTATCAATAATGCGAGCGGCTTATATTATGTTAGAATAAATTGTTCAATCAAAATCTACGCCTACTGCAAGACATAAATAAAAGACTATTTTATTTGTATATTTATAAACATAATTTCACCTTTTTTACCTTAGCATATAGCTTGTTTTTGCCTACAGTAAATGGTTTATACCTGTGAAGATTTTTACACAAGATATGATGATTGTTATAAAAGATTTTTTTTAAGTAGTTGTCTTACTTCGACAAGTGGAATATCTAAGACAGATTGTGGGACATTAATACATAACACAACACATTAAGCCAAGATGAGGCCTCGGCCGTTTCCACATGGCGAACTTTTTTATTTTAGAAGGCGGCCAGACGACCAGGTCGTTCAGCTGATGATAAGTGAAACGCTTGCCCGTAACAAGGCGTCGCTGGTTGAGATGGTATAGACAGCACCACATTGCGCTCATTGCCTTGAGACGAAGGGTGTTATGTGTCGTTAAAGTAGTAGTTTCACTAGCATACAGCACCCTTCAAAACAGAACACAATAAAGTTTGCATTACAATTTGGAGGTAAAAACAGGAGCTGCGATGGTACCTAGCTAGGCGGTCTCCGCTAAGTGAGACCTACCGCCAGTGTTAATAGTAAGCCGTCTGGATTTAGTAATTATTGTATTGCGATGGTTTTTCCTCTAAAGTAAAGAAAGGACTAGATGTGCTTATAGTGGTGTGAAAAATATCCTACTTGTAAAGAGGTAATGTTGATCGTACAGGATTGTGTTACACAGAGCCGGGCGGCGCCGAAAGTACTCAGCGTGTAAATATTTGCGAATGGTTTTTCCAATTCGAGGTGATGTTTGAAATTCTGTTTGTAAAACGTCATCGACTTTCAGCCTTTGTGGAAGAGTTAAATAGTTTTGTTAAAATGAAAACGAATTAAATAAAAAACAGTTACAGTGTAAGCGTCACTAAAAATTTTATTAATTAAAACCCCTGTGTCGTAATAAATTCGGCTAAGCGGGCGGACAGCGAAACTTTTGTACCATTTCAACGAGAGTTAAATAATTAATACTGGTCTTAGCAAACGATATATATTCGATTTTGATATTATAGCAATAAAATTCTATAATCTTTTTTTCATTAAACATTTTATTAATAACGATTATTCTGGCTACAATTTTAGCTACGTACACATAATCAAGTAAACTAATTTACAAATGTTTAAAACAATAATTTAAAAAAAAATAACTTCAGTTTTGTTATAAAGTGGAATAGTTAATAATTTAGAATTTTATTTTTTTACTTATTTTAACGATCGACACTTAATTATAATTTAACACCCGTTTCAGTGACGTTGAGGTCAAAAATGGTGAAGCATACTCTCTCAGAAAAAGTAAACTTTTTGTTAGCAATCACAGCAATGTTGTTCCGGTAGATTTAAACTACGATGGTTGTGGGTTTGATAAGCCTTACTATAGCCCAATCTTCATCATGTTCACAAATACAGATGTTAATAGCTTCATCATGAAGGGATCAAATTACGACTATTTAAGGAACATTTGTTAAGTAACGAAATATTTAGATATGGTTACTAACGATTAAAACTATTCACAGTGAACGTTTAGCAGTTTTTATGAATAACGATTAAGTAATTCAATACCAATACGCAATTTACATAAAAATGTTTCCCGCACAAAAAGACTTGGTGAAGGTAAAGATTGGATTTTGTCTCACAGTTCTCTAGAGGCCATTATCTTGGAAGGTCGTGTAAAAATGAACAAATCGTTCATTTCTCATTTTATCGCTTACTACAAATAAATGAGCCGTCGAGGAAATTACTTACATGAATTTTAGCTAGACGACTTCACCTGATCGAATTTTTAACAATAGTATTACTGTTTAGTTTATATTAATTTTGACGCTTTCTTTATCAGTTTCCGTTACTCACCAATAGACGGTGCTGTTCATTTAATTAACACGCCCTAGAGAGTTTTTACGTATAGAGTACTTGGTTGAGATGATTATTGTAGTACAACAATCCAGTC
>DWLS01006918.1:0-11186 GCA_018246255.1 Pachliopta kotzebuea | reverse complement strand
GTTCTCGTCGGCGGACACCGCGTCGCCGTGCTCCGTGACGTGTTGAGCTGCGTGCTCCGTGACGTGTTGAGCTGCGTGCTCCGTGACGTGTTGAGCTGCGTTCTCGGTTACGTGTTGAGCTGCGTTCTCGGCGACGTGTTCGGCCGCGTGCTCCGAAACGAGGTCCGGCGGCGGCGCGAGCGCGGGCGCAACTGTGTCCGTCGACACGCCGTTCAGCAGGTAGGTGTGGAGCACGCTGCGCGCGCCGCCCTCCGCGCGCTCTCCGTACCTGCCCAGAGAGTTCAACTCCTCGAACAGACGCCGCTCGTAGTCCATAAGCACGCTGTCGAGGGACTTCGGGTGGACGTAGCGCGGCCGTATCAGCGTGCGCGCCTCCGCCTCCGGCGACCAGTCCGCCCCGTTAGATATGTTCAGCCCAGCGATCAGCTGCTGGCTCTCGTTCTGCAGGTACTCCTCCGGGTTCGATTTGAGGAGGCTGAGGACCAGCGCGAGCCGGAGCAGCTCGTCGCCGTGCCACTTCTTCAGCGTGATCATTATTACTAATATTCACTAATATTGAGCACTATAAAATACTGTGAGATCAAATTATAAAACGTAAGCTTTTGGCTATAGGCTGCGAGTCCTGGACGCTGTGTTGGGATCACCGTGCACGTCACACCCTTTGCGCTTGTCAGGAGACATTTTGTCTCTTTGTCACTTGCTCACGCCATTTTGTCCGAACTGTTCCAAGCGGCACTCGTCAAGGGACATTGTCACTGAGTCACTTGCACTTGGTGCTGTGCCAAACGTTCCAGAGCTTCGGGGAACCGCCTGAATTGAATGTAGAACCTTGAATATAGCAGCGGATTTTTTGTTGCGTTTTTATTTTAACACTAAACCTACCATATGCGGTCAAATGGTCGTTTTTGAATTATTTTTAAATTTTTTGTATAAAGAGTTCCTATACCCCATGTAGGTTATTGACTTTACCTAATATTTAGTCTTTTCATCACTTAAAAAAACTACAGAATTTCTAAATTTTTTTATTCGATAAGACGACAAGATGCTCAAGGTGTTCACTTGATAGTAAGTGATACGCTTGCCCATAATATAACGTTGGTTAAGTTGGTACATAAGTCTCGTTACCACGGTAATTCCACTAGCACACAGCACCTTTCAAACCGGAACACAGTAATGTTACATTACTATTTGTCGGTAGAAATAAGAGCTGCGGTGGTACCTACCTACATTTATAATTAATTCTTAAAGTGAAAATGGGGAAGAGATTAAAATTATTAGACAAAGAATAACAGAATTTAATCGCGGAGGAGCAACGACTTATAATTTAGTCATTAGCGAGTAAACCAGCCAAAAAACTACACTTGTTGGAACTTCCCGCAGAAATCGAGTGCTAGTAAAATTAGCAATACAGGAAGGACAGGAGACAGGATAACCATTTCTTTGTGTAAGGGGCAACTGATTGCAAGCTCAACTCCACAATTCGCAAATAAACAACTAAAGAACTCAACAACTCCACTACTAAACAATTCCACAATTCCGCAACTACGCAATTTCTGAACTAACCAACTTCATAACTAGACAACTACATAATTCCTCAACTCCACAACTAAACAACTTTAGAATTACATAAAACCTCAACTCCGCAACTAAACAAATCCTCAACTCCTCAATTAAAGAACTCTACAACTCAACTAAACAATTACACAACATTACAACTTCGCAACTATACAATTCCTCAACTCCAGTACTAAAGAAGTCTATAACTCAACTAAACAATTAAACAACTTCGCAACTACACAACTCCTCAATCAGCAACTTAACAACTAAAGAACTTCACAACTCAACAAATCCACTACTAAACAAATCCACTACTATACATCTTTTCTTTTCCAAGCGGTCATTCGACCACACATGGCCCTAGTATCAATAATTTTCGAAAAATATTAAACTGACTAATAAATTTTTCAAATACAACATTACCATATCTTTTCAGATTATATACACAACAGTACCCTATACTTAACTAACACTACGGTTAATTTAAATAAATTAAATTACAATTACTTAACAATATCGCACGTCACTAAATAGGAAACAGTGTTAAAATAATTCAAATTGAATCAAAAACCGAAAGACGATTTACAATTGAAAACGATGTATTTGGTGCGAACGAATACAAACGAGGTCTCTACGAAATAGTTTTTATATCGATTATATTTTCTTAGTAGACGGGTAAAGTATTATCCTTGTAGTATCAAGCTATCAAGAATAAGACTAAGGTAAGCCCTGTTGAAGACTGAATGGGAATTTGAGAATGAGAGCCCTCACTGTATATTGAGTGAGCCCGGTAAAGTGCGAACTGGTCTCTTATACTGTCTATGGTTGGTGATGGTGACAGTTCTCTCGGGATGTGCTCAGCTGTACAGAGGCACAGGTGAGTTCCGTACATCCTGGTTCATTCCGCAATGCACTGATGATGACCACCGATGGGGTTTTACTTGGTATAAATACCATAACCATGTGTAAGGCGAGTAAAATATGTGATATCTGGTTGAGATATCATACAAAGCACCAAATCACGTATATATTAATTTATGTATTAAGTTCTGTTACCGCGGTAATTTCACTCGCACCCTTCAAACCGGAACACAATAATGTTCTCACTGCGAATGAGCTGCGGTGGTACCTAGACGGTCAGCAACAAAGACTCACCAGTTTTATAAAAGTAACCTACTAGTCACTGGTGGTAGATCTCTGCTGGTGACCGTCTAGGTAGGTACAGCAGTAGCTCCTACTTCTACTGGGAAATAGTAATATAACATTACTGTGTTGTAGTTTGACCTTACATCACAAGGCGATCAGCGCAATGTGGTGTATCTTAACCAGCGCAGTCGTCGCCTAATCGAATGAACAAATAGCAGTTCATAAAATACTGGAAAACAGTAACATTTGAATATGAGAACAGTAAGAATAGAGAAAATTTACCGTCTACCTCTTTCTATTTATTGATATAAAAAATACATCAATACTTAAACCTTCCCGTTACCTGAATTAGAACTGACTACCCTCAAAAAACCATTTGGAAATTTAGTTAAAATAACCCATAAATTTATGTAAAAAAGTTTATAAAACAACGGAACCTTCTTTATATTAACAGCCAAAATATCGAATAAAAACACTAACAAATTCAAATAAACGAACTGTTCGAAATTTAAATTCACACAGCCGGACAATGGAAAAAATAAAAAATATTCAGATCATCGGGACCGCGTTCCAAATTTGTATTTGACCATCTGTCAATAAACACATGAATTACACAGTTCGAAATTTAAAGTTTCCAACCGAATTGATATAGACACTTTTTGCACAGATCGTTTAAATTTTCAGAAAGATTATTAAAAATTGTATATATATAGCAACACTGTTTTCGGCGTGGAAAGTAGTAAATAAATAACGCACGGATTTAGATACGAACAATGGTCTTTGTTTACGTAGCGCGGGGAAACATTTCACCCGCGCCCGCGTGCGTACCGTCTGACGTTTCGCGAGATACTGAGACACGCGTGGCGGCGGCGGGGCAAAGGCGGCCGGTGCGTCATGCCTCATATAAACTGCAACCTTGTTTCAATCTCTTTTAATAACGAGACAGCCGCGAGAAAGGTGCAACTGTTTTTGATAGATTTATTTATCACCGAAATAATACTTGCGTGTTACATTTGTAATGAATTTTCACAAAGAACAAAAAATAAATGTGGTGTTGTATCTTAATCAATGCCAAGGCAAGCGTGTCACTTACAATCAAAGGAACGTATTATTTGCATGGACCAATAAAAAAAATATCTTACTACCCTCATTACTTTATCACCGTACTACGATCATTTGAAGGTATAACATTGGATGGGTGATCGTTAATCGAGTTCATGGAATTTTGTGCTTCAAAAAGCTAACAATTTTGGTGTCCAAATATTACTAATATAATTTTTTTTTATCACTACCATAATTTTTTTTTAAATTTCATATTTTTTTATTTTATTACTATATATGGTAAGGTATATAGAATAAGGTATATAGAAATTTCTCAGTAAGTATGAGCGATGTGAGTTGAAGAGGCGCGGGTTCGATTCTCGACTTAACAAAAAGACGGGGAAGATTGTAGATATAATACTAAATACTATATTTCTTTACTGTACCATAACCAAATAACAAAAACAAAACAGATTTCGCGCCAAAAACGACGGCGTAAATAGAGCGTAGTTTGTTTTTGTTTTTTTTTTTTAATGAAACAAAGGAAAACCGGCAAAGGTCACGTTATACATTATTAGAACATATCTCAGTGCGAAATGGGACCGTGCGCTAACGGCGAGCGGTGACATTGCAATGAGCAGGACATTCCCGGACCTTCAGTTATATACGCCGACCTACTTAAGCAAAAGGCAAAGGTGTTACATACATACAGCCAAGACATACCAATTTTTTTTCTTGTCGACACGAGTGTCTAGAACATTCTGGGAATGGAGAGCCGTGATAGCCTATAGTTTCGAACGGTAGCCTACCACTCCTAAGGTACCGGGTTCGAATCCTGCACCAATGAATTCTTCAACGTCACGAGTCAGTTAGTATAACATCACCTAATATCACGTGCTTTAGTAATGTATCATATGACGTGGCTATAAACATTAAAAATAAACCTAATCTACTTAAGAAAAAGGAGAACATACAGAAGCTACTTATAAATGCCTCAACTTATTTTTATTTGTACAGATACATTTTGGAGACTGTAAATGAGATATTTATTACTTGTAATTATTAGACGTAATTTATTTAAAAAAATTAAAATTAAGGTTATAATTCAGGTCTTTATATGTACTATGATATTTGCACGGATTCGACCACAGACAAAACAAGTGATAATACATCTGACACCGCTTGACAATGATTTGACATAACTTAAAACATGGGTTCGAAAAGAATTTGAAATTTACTAATTAATTACTTTGCTGCTTTACGACATAAATGAAGTTAATAAATAATGAAGGAAATATAGGCAAGTTATGTATAAATATTTTCTTTTCAAAGAAATGTCTTTCAGTAAGGTATAAAACTCAAAGTGACAAAGCCCGGCCAGTACTATTTTATAACCGTATAATGGATTCGCTGTTACATACAACTAGTATAAAAAAATTAATACTATCCGATAATACTCATGTTACGTGGTCACGGAGTCGAAAAACGCAAAAAGCGCGCCAGGAACACGGGCCGCATGCAACTTTCACCGTTCGCCTTATTTTCGTTTTTAATTCGTCATTGAGATGACATACAGGCCGTTTGCCCGTGGCGGGCGGCCAAAAGCATCCGGCGCGTTCGGAAACAGTGCCGCGGGAAACATGCGAAAAGAAAAAAGTTAGCACGCATTAAAGTTTCAGAACGTAATCATATTGAGCCGCGAGCGCGTTCGAAATTCGAATTGATTCTATTTTAATTTACATTGCATATAAATATTTCTGATATAAAACCTCTTTAGTGATATTTTAATTTTTATTAAACGAGTACGCTTCTTTAAATTCATAATGGTGATTGACGTCTACTGCTGGAAATAGATCTCTTGTACTTCACGAAATACGATCTTGTGCGTAGGTTTTTTTTTTTTATTATTATATATAATTAAACTGAAATAAAAAAAAAAAACTTGTGCTGTCCAAACGTTTGAAATGATGATGATGATTTATATAAATATAATAGTCTATGTACTAGTAAAGGTTGTGTAGAAATCGGTTCAGACGTTTCGGTGACCAAGCGATAGAAATAAAGTAAAGTAAATTTTTGATGTTATTGTTTTGATTGTGCTGATTTTATAACATACGGAAAAAAACCAATAACTACATATATGTATATATATATATAACCGATTTGTTTTCGTTAAAAATATCCTTGATATAAAACCTCTTTAATGATAATTTTATTTCTATTAAAGACCTACGTAATTTGATAATGGTGATGATTTATGTAAATGTAATCGTTTCTCATCATAACGGAAGCCCACTGCTGGACAAAGAACTGTTCGAAACATCCGTACATTTTTTATTCTTTCTTGCTACATATTTTGAATCTATTCTTACTGACGCAATACCATCTAGTAATTGCGCGTCTAGAAATTTGTGGACACAAGCTTACATATATATTTATAAATTATGTGTACACATATATATATAGTGTTTCGTACAGTTCTTTGTCCAGCAGTGGGATTGTGATATTGATGATGGAAACGATTATATTTATATAAATTATGACCATTATCAAATTAAAGCGAAGGGTTTTAATAGAAATAAAATTGTTACTAAAGAGGTTTTATATCTAAAATACTAATAAAGAATACTAAAACCACACATACATATATAAACTTATATATCTATATATGTATATTGTATGTAATAACTTTTACCATTTGTAACAAAAATATCTCATTTAAAACAATAACATCAACACGTTACTAATATAAAAAAATTCAGCACAAAATATTTTTGTCTTTGTTTATTCCGGTTGATCTCCGAAACGGCTGAACCGATTTCTATGGAACCTTCACTAGTACATAGACAAAGATTTAAGGCATAATTAAATCTTTTATTAGAAAAGATCGGGGTTCCGCATACAGTAATGTAAACCTTTAAAGTTGGGTACGTTTTTCAATTCCAGCTATTTAACGAGTATGACGTTTATATAGTAAACGATACGCTTTGATATTAATTATGGCAACATTAATACACTAGCCTTCAATTAGATAATTGAAACTGGTTGATTTTAATTACATTTAAATGATTGTTGGGAATTACGTTAAACAAAATGGCCGTCTATTATTTAATACAAAGTCCACGTTTTATTAATCGCCCAACCCACACTTGGCCGGCGTGGTGGACAAACGTACTATACTCAACTTAATAAAGAGTACCACTAGTCCCAATTGATGCCCACTGCTGGACATAAAACTTCCATAAATATTCCCACACCACAATCAGTGATTTCCCGCGACCTTCACAAGGCCGTTGGTCTACTTCGCGTTGGCCGCAGTCTCAACAGTGGGAACATTAACTACGCTGTTTATTTGCCCCAAGTCTTCAATTACATTGCAAACACGTCAAACAATCCTTATCTATCATTACACAAGTGTTACGTAAAAGTGAGTGAACATTGATATGATACGCGTGTATTTAGTCCGTACTGAAGCAGTGCATATCATTTTAAATGTTGCTACGTTTATTGATATGCCGTATCACTCACAATCAAGTGAACTATTCTAATCGTTTTGTACATTATATGCGGAAGAAAAAAAAATCCAAATGAAAATTTAACGTACGCTAGGAAAATAGCAACACCGTCACTAACGCGTTCGCAATAAATAGAAAGTTGGCGAAAAAAATATATATGATGTAGTGAAAGCGAATATATTACAATTGTTACGGTTTTGCATTTAAGTTGAAGTTAGTTTGAATTAATTATTAACCTTCACCTGGTAAGGATTGCCATGTACTGAAATATATGTTAGGATATTTATACTGCAGCTTCAGTCAGATCGAGATCAATGCTCGGTGGGCGACAATAGAATAAATTTGTGATGATGATGGTGGTGGTGGTGGTAAGTATGATAATGGTGGAGGGGTAAGGGTGATAATGGTGTTTGTGGCGGTAAGGATGATGGCAGTGGTGGTGGTAAGGATGATTATGACGGTGCTGGTGGTAAGGGTGACGATGTTGATGTTGTAGTAAGGATTAAGATGGTGATGGTGGTAGTAAGGATGATGATGATGATGGTGGTGGTAGCGGACGTGGTGCTGGTGGTGATGAAGATGATCAAAACTTAAAAAAGCATCCGACAATTTTATTATTATTTTTTTCGTCATTTTTAATTTATGATTAATCGTAAATTTAAAAAAAAACTATTTTATAATTAAAAATAATAATATTAAATTATAAAATATATATAAATAATCGATAAATCGGCAACACTGTTCACTTCCGACTCGCCGCCCACCGCCGGCTGGAAACGTCACGCTGACGTAAGTTTGGGCGCGAACCCACCGCCAGCACCTTTGTCGCGCATCACATTCGGTGCGAGTTCATTGACCATGTTTAATGACCATGTTCAATATTAACTTCACACTTATCCAATTAATATTTACATACATAAAAAAAAAGAAAAAATTGTCACAGTGAAGTACAGAAGAGTAAGAAGAAAGAACTGTACGATTGGAAAAAGTTGAAAGGTATTAAAAATGTAAAGAAAAGTAAAGAGAAAACTAACTGCAAGAAAAAAATCTCATCATAGACTTCTAGTATCTAGTAACAGGTAACAGATTTCTGTAACAGGTCACAACTTAGCTCACTGTAAAGGACCCTAAATATCTTGTATAATTTTTTTTAGTTCTCAAATCCAAATCTCGGTCTAGACTTGAGGAAGCTCTTAAGACCTAACAGTGACTAAGAGCATCACAGAACACTATAAAAGTAAATCACGAAACATGAGGCTGTATGGAGACAGGCCATTGCCTGATTGCAATAGTCAAATATAAAAAAAAAATATATATATTAATCTCCTTACAGACTTAGTATGTTCATACTATCATCTCGACATCAATAATTAAAAAAAAAAATCATATCTAGTAATAGGTAACAGATTTCTGTAACAGGTCACTGTGAAAGATCCTAAATATCTTATATAAATTTTTTTAGCTTTCAAATACAGATCTCGGTCTAGACTTGTTGAAGCTCTTAAGACCTAACAGTGACTAAGAGCTTCACAGAACACTATAAAAGTAAATCACGAAACATGAGGCTGTATGGAGACAGTCCATTGCCTGATTGCAATAGTAAAATTAAAAAAAAATATATATATATTAATCTCCTTATAGACTTAGTATGTTCAAAATATTAACTTGATATCAGTAATTAAAAAAAAAATCTAGTAACATACAGACTACTGTAACAGGCTAAAATCTAGCTCAAAAATCAAGCATCCTAAATATCTTAACTGTTTTCTTTTTATTATTATTATTTTACTGCCAAACAATTATGCCCACTATTGGGACTGGAATTTAAAAGGGTCTGGCTTTTTAAAGGATCAACTACCTACTGATCTGTTTGGATGCTTTTCTTTATTAATCGATGCTTTGCGACGAGTGCGACGTTCACTCGATAATAAGTGATAGTGATACGGCGCTGGTTAATATGGTATACACAGCACACAGTACTTAAATCATTAAAGCGTCTACTATCATGACTCATACGAGATACAACAGATCTCGCAGCAACAGTCTAATACCATCACAATGCCTATACAGGGCGGTTTCCCTTGAACGGGACCATTGTCTGTCCCTTTCTAACGGTTAAGTTGTTACGCGTGCGAGAGAGAGGGAAGCATTAGTAGGTCAGGCCGCGCCGTCCTCACTGTTAAAGGCAACCCATCAAGGTTCCCGCAGATTGAGAGTTAACATGTGGTTAATTATTATTTTCTGACGATGACAGACGTATAAGGCGTTCACGTAATAATAAGTGATGCACTTGAACATACCGCGGCACTGGCTTACAGCACCCTTCAAACTGGAACACAGTAATGTTACACCTAACACTGGTAACTAGTTAATGGACGATGGTGGTGAATGATCGTCAGTTCCAGGAGTGAGGGTGGTAGATTTCTGAAGCCCAAGTGTTAGGGGTTCCAAAACCTCAACTGATCAACAGACCAGGGGATAGCCGAAATCTGCCCAATAATTAAGAGGCGTATGCCCAGCAGTGGACGTCTATCAGCTGATGATGATCAAACTTGTAAACTGTTCGTAGACTTCGCTTACTACTGTACAGTTAGTTTACTACCACCTAATATACTATTAGTACGGTATTGTGCAAATATAACTTTTTTATATTTAAATGTTCAAATTACTGCGGTAACGAGATTTAATATATAGCTCAAAATTATCCTAACCCTTCGGCTTTTATTGGCAGAATTGACACTTAATATCAGGTGAATGTAATACATAAAAAATTGGACCGCTCAAGAAAATTTATATATTAACAAGGTTATATCGGATTTGCGCGGAAAATCTGACAGTGCAGTTTGGTGGAAGTGTCACTTATAATCAGGTGAACGTCGAATAAAAAATACTTCTAAATACCTTAAAAAAATTGGACCGCACAAAAAAGAGAACACGATTCGACATGGCGAATTTACGCGGGAAATCTGACAGCGGAATTTGGCGGAAGTGTCACCTACAATCAGGTGAACGAAGAATTAAAAAATTAATAATATAAAGGTGTTATACTTTTATTAATTTTTTAAATTTAATTGGAAAATCTATTAAAATAAATTGGTTTTACACATTAACGACAAGACAATCCTGGAAGACTTAAAAAACTCGTATCCAGAGCACTAAAACCCTTTACAAAAAAAGACACTCCTAGAGAATTTGCGCGGGAAATCTGACTGCGCAGTTTAGTGGAAGTGTCACAATCACGTGAACGAAGAATAAAAATAATAATTAAGTCTAAATAATTATCAAAAAAAAAAAACTTATCATACAAAAATGTTACCATATTAATAACTAGACAATCCTAGATAGATTACTTGCGCGGGAATTTCGACAGCGCAATTTAACGGAAATAGCACCGACAATTAAGTCAACGTACAATAAAAAAATAAGGTTTTTTTAGGTAAAAAAATAAGATCTGTATAACTTAAACAATAAACAAAAATAAACGATCAAAAAAGTTAATACATTAACAACAAAATTCAAGTCGGCGGGTTTACGCGGGAAATCTGACAGCGCAGTTTAGTGGAAGTGTCACAATCAGGTGAGCGAAGAATAAAAATAATAATTAGGTCTAAATAATAATAATAAAAAAAACTTATCATTCAAAAATGTTACCATATTAACAACTTTGACAGCGCAGTTTATCGGAAATGGCGCTCACAATTAAGTCAACGTACAATAAAAAAATAAGGTTTTTTAGGTAAAAAAAAAATAAGATAGAAAGAAAGAAAGAAAAATATTTATTTCAGTCTGCCTAAAAATACACATAAATAGCACTACAAATATGAAGAAAGAATGAATAAAACATTAAACAAAAAACAAAAAAAAAAAAACAAGAAAAAATAATAATAGCAGTAGGCAGCTGAACAGGATCCAGCTCAGCAATACTCC
>DWLS01006917.1:0-11187 GCA_018246255.1 Pachliopta kotzebuea | reverse complement strand
CTTGCTAAATTTCTACCCAAAAGTTGTCTGGCAGAGATCGCTGGTTAGCGATAAGACCGCCTTTTGTGAAAATCCTTGTGTACTGTCTTTTTTTGTCACTCTGTGATAGTGCACAATAAAGTATATTTGTATTGTATTGTATTGTGGTTTGAGGCACATGAGGTGTTCTGTGAGACCCCATTCACCCCTGTAGCCAATGTCACTTATATTACTTATGTTGTACACACTGTACTTCTTTAATTTTTTTTTAAAACTTATTAATAGTCTAAATGTATTGTGTGCCGTTTTAAAGATTGTATAAAGTGAAAACTTAAATGAAAATAACATAGCTGAATTCGTCTGTAGTACGGAAAAGTTGTGTCCGAAGTGCTTACGAAAATTGCAAGCTCGTTTTAAGTTCATGTGGCCTGGCTTACGCTTACTGAATCTATCGGATAAACGAAAAAAAAATATGACACAGGAAACATTGCTCATTAAACTTTTCCCATTACAGGGAAACTTGTTTCACCGTAACCGTCAATGCCGAAAAATTTCAGCTCATAAAAATTGGATATTTTATCAACCGCTATTAGATAGACATTTTTGTATAACTACTTGTTTTGAACAGAAAATTAAAAGAAAACATTTATTTTTCACTATATTATTTACTTATCTATTAGGTCATATCAATCATACACTATCACATTATCTAAAGTACACAAAGAGATTATAAAAAGTAACGAGAAAACGTATTGGTAGTTGGTCTCTGTTGTTGGAGACTGTCTGGGTAGGTACCATCGTAACTCCTGTTTCTAATACCAAATAGTATTGTGCAAACATTACTGTCTTCGGGTTTGAAAGGTGCTGTATGCTGGTGAAAATACTGGAGTGACGAGACAATATCTTACGTCTCAAGTCAACAAGCGTAATATGGTGCTAGTAGTCAGAGCCTCGTTTGTTGATTAGCAGGTTGCAGCACGAGCAGGTGAGGATGGCTTGGATCCTGTGAGTTGTTGTGAGCTACCCCTTACACTCTTTTCGGAGACATATACATATGTAAATAACTTATTTCGTATTCTATTCATAGGGATAGAAAATCCCTTGCTAGACAAGGGTCAGCACTTTATCATAGCTTTTATAAGTTGAAAGTCATTTATGATTGACAAGATGAGGATAACAGTTTTATCGAAACTCTTCTAAATGTATTCCGGAATCAAACAATCTCTATAATAAAGTATGAGTCTGTACTGAAAAGGAAGTAAAAATTTATGTTATAAAAAGTTCCGTTGATTTCTAAAAAAAATTAAGAACAAGTTATAGTAAAAATGTTATACCAGATAAGATAGAGTTCTGAAGTGATGCAAAGTGTACCTCATATCGAATGCTACTTGCAGACAGTAGTAACTTTCATGAACGTTTCCTATTTCCTTTTGCAAAATAAAACTTCTTGTCGGTGTTTTGAAAGTGCGCTGGCTTTAAGTTGTTGCGAACTTGATATGTTTTTAGTAAATCTATCTAAAGCAGAAGTTCTATATCTATATAAATTATACTTTTGTAGATCAACAAGACACTGCAATGCGTAAATAAGCAAATAGAAGATTTTTTCGCGTTATCTTGACGCCTGTACTTTTGAATTTGCTTACTTTTCTAAATAATGTTATTTTTTACCTGTAAGCTATTACAATTTATAATTGGTATATAAGTCTTGTTTTAGTTTTATTTAGAGCATTATATTTCGAATTTCCATCAATATATTTTCCAACTACACTTAACTATTACACCGTCTACTGGAAGAAATTCCCTGTTGGAATAGGTAACGCCTTTGCATTTATTTGTACGCATGTAATCAATGTTTTGTGTGCAAAAAAAAAAATAAAAATTAAAAAGAATATCTATTAAAGGAATTAAGTGATAATATCACCAAAGCACCAAATTAAATAAGCTAAGAACGAATTAGCGCAGAACTGATCCATATCTATAGATTTGAGGCGTATGGGGGAATAATTTATTTTCCCAAACGCGCACTAATAACATTTGCGTGTTATTCAACAAAAACCGAGTACTTTTACGAATAAGGTTTTATTTATATGTTTACTCGTGGTTTATACAAACATTAGATATTTATAATAAATGTTTGACGTTATACAGAATATTTTTAACACTCGAATACCGTTCGCCAAGAATGAAGGAAACAGAGAGAGCGTGACCATCGACTAGTGGCATTATTCTATTTCCATCATAAGACCTGTAGATACTGTGTTGCCACACCACAGATTACTCTTGAAAACTAATCGAACACGAACACATTAAACAGCGATAGAATTTGTAAAGCAAAAGATATTTAAAAACTCTTCTAAATAATATGATATACAAGAAATATTTATTAATTTTTATAAATACTGACATCTATTAACAAGATCCTGCACTGTTAGTGAATTATTGTATAGAATTATATTAATTGATATAGTTAGCAATATAAAACAAAGCAATTTAAAATATGTCTTAAAAAGTAATTCAAATGTTTTTAAAATAACGATTAAGAAAGAATAAAAATAATAAAGAAATCATAAACAATTAACAAAACTGCTTTTATTCGTAACACTGTAAGTAGGTGGTGCACTGTTTACTTTTGTCGTTTTGTAGTCAGTCTTTCGCTGACTGCCGACGAGAGCACAGATTGAACAGTTAGCAATGAAATGTATAGCTTGAGTATATACATAGAATGTTCTTTAAGAATATTATCTTTACTGTTACTATTCCTATAATACAATGATATTATAACTTTTCTGGAATTCAGAAAATATTATGTTATCTTCCTAGGTATCTTTATCCAGCATTGGGCTAGATTTGTGTGAAATGGTCAAAATCTACAATTATTAGGACATGCTTATATTCTGCAATGGATTTATATCGGCTGAATATGATTCTGTTATGTGCTTCTGGATTTCTTACTGTCTTTCTCAGGACTACCTACTGTATCGATCTGGTAGTAAAATGCAAATGTTAAAAAATTCCATCAATCACATGCTACGTAGGGAAGGTGGAAGACAAATACCAGGTCGTATAATTTTCAGATCGGCATCGAGGTCGAGCTGGTTGACTACTTCGTAAATTAACATCGCCTCGGCAACTTCATAAATAATTTTCCTATCGGTGACTATGCTAATGTGCCGCCGAGTAAATGAAAATAGCTCAGCAATTTCATTCCGCACGGCATTTCATGCGATATTTAGGTTCAACTACTTACACAATTGCCGTCTATTTTAACATGCTAATGTAATGATATTTCATTCATTAAACTAAAAACTGTTTTATAAGTAAATTACAGAAGAAATTACTTACAGGTAAGGAACAGAAACTCGCTAACTAAAGGTTCGAGTAGATTGAAAGATTTTATCATACTAATATTTAAATATAAAACTATTATTTACAGTATAAATATATTATTTAAATAATTTACTGAAATTAAGTAAATAAAACTTTTTATACATTTATAAAGTTATTTAAAATAGTTGTAAGTTAATGTTAGCTATTCTTTCAGTTGTATAAATGTTATTACTAATTCATTGATGTATTGAGTGATGTTGATAATAGATAAAGGTTCTGAGAATTCTTCTTCTTGGGATGGAACTTTTGAATAAAAAATAAATTTACTTCTTCAATATAATACTCTTTTTCGCTTTCGTTTATCTTCCCTTGAATTTTATGTTTAGTTTCAGTTGTCCTAACATCTTTCTCCTTTTATTGTTATGAAAGCTGTCTTTACTAGAATATATCGGTTTCCTGTTAACCATGAATGAAGTTATTCTAATATCTTATTTATCACCAAATAGTTATCACTATATGAATCTAGTTTTGTTTACTTAAATATTGTGAACGTTTATTGTGACAATTGGTTTTGTTTATGTATTATCAATAATAAATTATAGTTCCAGGAAAATGTAATAAATTTTATTGTTTGAATAACTATTGACGGACACGATGTTTCCATGCATTCATACGTTTCATTGAGAATTCAAACAATTCGTTTTTATTAAAACAAAATGAGAGAAATATTTTGTGAAATAACATAAATTTGGTTTATCATGAATAATAGAACATTTTAAATTTGCCGAAAATTGTTAATTTTGTGTAATTTCTATATCAATTCAAAATATAGAGGGAGAGGTGGATCCATTATTATAATCAAGCAATACTTATTTAAAACAGTGAAGTACCGGTTATTTATTTTTTAAATTACCTGTTTTAACCAATATTTACAATGTAGCACTTTTTAGTCCCTAGAGTTAAGAACCAATAAATAGATTTTAAAATAAAAAAACTTAATATTTCAAATCATGCAAAGATATAGCACATATGCACTTACGTAAGTCTAAAAAACATTTATTTATTATATTTACATCAAGTAAAAGTATAGTTCATTTTAACTTAGTTATTTACAACCTAAATGTTACTCGCATGTTTAATAGGACATTTAGTAATCTTTTAGTTTAGGGAAATAAGATCTTGGTTTATTAAGGTATTGTTTGAACAATTGTTTAAATTAAATTGTCCTACATACCCCAAGTAGAGTTCTAGTGATTGATAATTCGTTGAGTCCTACAAACGCATTTAAGAATACGAAGAAACTTCAGAATGATATGATTTTATTTATTTTGTTTCCTAGTAGTAGAGCCAGATAAAGTCTATCTTTTTCTATTTATGTTTTAATGTTATTCCATTCTTCGTATTTACTTCTATCATACTACTTCTATCGTACTCTCTTTCAAACTAACATTTAGCATTTCATTTCTTAATTTAACAAACTATTTATAATTATATCTAAAAAGCTACCAGCATATACTCTGTGAGATTTAATATATTTATTCATCACGCACTAGATATTTACAATATTAATAATTTTGTTTTTCTTTTGTTACTCACCTATTAATATTTTCTTTTCTTTATTCTCCTCACATCCTGTAAGGTTGACTGGTAGAGAATGCCTTGTGGCATTATGTCCGCCTTTTAGTCTCTCTTACACATAGTTTTCTTAGTTAATTTGGTTGTACAAATAAAGTGTAAATAAATAAATATTCTTTCCTTCATTCGTTCTTCCTCTGCTATTACTTTCAAATGGTTTTTCATTTTGATTAAACAGAAACTATACAGTTGTTCATCCAAAGAAAGTTTTCCTGATAAGTTTGGATATAATCGGTTTTATAAGATTATTCTTTATAAAACAGATGGTGATGAAGTAATAATCGTTACCAAGAAGAAGTTTGCCAATATTTAATGTTATTAATCAATTTCTAGTTTCTTCTACATTTCTTCACATTTCTACCTTAGTTCTTATACGTTATAATAATCTTAGTTCAATTAGAATTATTCTGAGATATAAGTCGATCTTTAGTATATATTGTTAAATTATTTTTTCAACAAGCGACAGGATGAGCAGAGCGTGCCGGGAAAGGAAGGAAGAAGGCCGGCCAAAGTATTGAGCTGGGTACGGAGATGGTTCTTAGCCATAACCGGTTCCTGTTGGCCAACCGGAAGTGGTGTGGACATTATTCTAATAAAAATATGTTCATCGTATAAAAATTACTATTTATATGTATTTTTGGTATAACCGGCCAATGGGAATTAGGACCGAAAGTGACCAAGTGCCTTAATAGTGCATATTTTTTATATCTTTATTGAAGTAAAAGTATTCCACGCCAAAAATATATTTTGTTTTATTTACTTCTGATTCTGGTCGACCAACCGGAAGTTGGCCAAAATTTAATTACCGATATAGATCCGATATACATATATCGCAATATTGACTGTGAGAGAAACGGCGTTACACAGACTAGCAGTTATTATATTTTTGTGTCTGTTTCTGGTGATTATATAACTATAGATCTGTGTTATGTTATATTATGATCAGGAAAACTGTTTACTCAACTCCAACTACACAGCAATGGGAAACGATGCGAATTCAATATTAATTAACACGGTAGCTTAGCACGCAATCTCATCAGCACAGTGTTGTTGTGTATTTAGCAGGCGATGTTTACTTTCCATTTCCTTTTTAACGTGTACGCATTTAGTGGGATATTTTCGTGTGTATACATGAGCTTGTGTTTTTTTTTCATCACAAATACACAACGGTGGAGTGGGAATGGATGATGACGTTATTGAATTTTTTACTACTCTGGTGGTAGGTATTTGTTGTTGGAGACCGTCTAGGCAGGTTCTACCACAGCTCCTATTGCAGCTGTTAGACTGTAGTGAGCATACATGGGTGTATTGACTAGCGAAAATATGGTCAAAAGTTTTTGAGGGAAGTCACAGGTACCAGTTATACAAGATAGTGACTTAGCTCTTCATATAACCCGTGTCCTAGAGCTTTGTGTACACGAACACAATATTGTTACCGCATTATAATATTATACTAATAACAGATTAACAGCACTTCCTTTGGTATCAAATATAACTTGTAAACACGCAGATTAAATTACAACGTAACTTAATTACTAATTAAATAAACTAATTATAAATTTTATCTATTTATTTAAACTTAACCCAGTCATCATAAAGTCGATCCCTTTTTATTGTATTTTTTCCAACAAATCAGTATGAAAATGATATAATATTGGAGAGAGGTATATACCTAAAACTTTATAGTTTAACCTACAGCTGGGTTAAGCCTGTTTCCACTAGCATTACAATAGTTAGAATGTTTACATACAGTAGTAAGAATTGATTTTGAAACTGTCATTATTTAAATTAACATAGTTATTTGTTAAATAATGATTTACAAAAGAAGTAACTTTAATCGTGCTTAAGTTGGGCGCTTAGCACCGTAAATATAGCTTGTATAAATCTTCTAACAACAAATAGGGTCAGCGCCGTCGGGAACCATCTTTGTAATCCGAGCGAAATTACACTTAACCGCTGGCACTTTGTTAATAGCAAACCTTCTACTAATTTCCTTCTTAATATTTCCAAGAAAAACTGTTAAATAAAGCAGCATAGCTTTTTTATTTAACTTATAACTAAACGCTTTTATTTATTTATTTATACTTAACATGCATAAATGAAACACGAGGAAAGAGAGATCACAGGGCAGTCTCTTCCAGTCAAATACAATCGTCTACAAAAGAAAAAATAGTATTATTATTAGTAGTATATAGTACTTACAATACTTTTACATTTAACAATTAAGTGTTAATGTAATAACTTTACTGGTGGTAGGTCTCTGTTGCCTGAGTCTGTCTAGTAAGTACTGCAGTTCCTGTTGCAGCTGGCAAAGATTACTGTGCAGACATTACTGTGCGGACTTTACTGTGTTCCGATTTGAAGGGTGCTATTACTAAGTAAAATTACTGGGGTAATGGACAGATGTCCCAAGCATGATATGGTGCAGTATACCATTTTAAGCCACGTTGTCATGGGCAAGTGTACTTACAGGTGAACGCTTCGCTCGTTTTATCCAACAAAAAATTGTAAGCCATGTATTTTTATGACTGACTTAAATTTTTATGGTATAGTAGCTGTGACGTAATGATTTAGTAGAAGCCATTACAGATTCTTTAACAACTGATTACGTTTAACGCTTGCTATGAATTATACTTCAAAGTTGATAGGGCTTTTTTTTGTTTACCGTGGAAGAAATGCCTACTCACATGCCTTCGCGGGGGCAAAGACAGATTATGTCGGACTTGCACCGACTAAAATCTCTACAATGTTCTACCTCGTCACTGTAAGGTGGGGTAATGGGAACAAAGACATCCGCGACCCGCGCGAGAAAAATCTCCCCCTTCTCACCTTCGGTAGGGCGCATGACCACACAACGCGCCCCCTTCTAGGCAACAGACTCCCCCGAGTCCGTCACCCAAAGGCCATGGGAGTCAGGAGAGGAAGCTCTTCCGGCTCCTTCGGCGGATCTGGTTTAGGTTCCGCCGCCAACTATTGTGGTGCAGAGGATAGGAGGAGCGGCCGGCGTTACACCGACAGTCCCTCCTCCCCGCATCCCTGCCTCGACTGCAGTTAGTGCTGCGCCTTGCCTCCTGCAGCCCTGGCCACCCCGAGGCAAGTGAGAGCCGCAGCTATCAAGCTTGAGTTTGGAGTAGCCACCGTGGCCAGCCCTACACCTCGGGACAGCCAGTAGGTTCCTCTTCACTGTGGGGGATGAGACCATGGCTACTAGAGCCCCTTCGCCACGACAAGGTAGGAACCAGTTCGGGCGAAAATTGGTAGGGTTGAATTTACAGGTATAGCGGGTGGTAGGTCTCTATTGTGTTTTTATTTACTTGTATCATGTCCTTAGAGGTACTTTTATTTTCTTTCCCCTTCGTATTCTTTAATGGCCTTTTGTTTTATTTTTTATCCTTTCTTTCTATTTATTTTTCTTTTGTTTTTCTCTACTTTCTCGGATTCACGTTTCACATTTTCTTTATAGAAGTGATTTATTTCTTTTTTCATACATCACCTCTCAGACAATATTCGCCGCATTTTTTTTATCCTGCTATACATTTTAGTTTTTATTTCTATATTTTACATTTCTTTCCTGTCTATTTAGTCCTAACCCTATTTGTTGCAATTTTGTTTATCCACACCTACTTTTCTTACATTTCATCTTTACTTTACATGTACTTCATAAATTACCATTTCTTTTTATTTCTGTTTGAAATTTTACTATGAAGGTGCTACTGCAGAACCTATTTTTGCCGTCAAACGGTAACGTAATCCAGTTTCACAAAACTTATTTCTCTTCTTAATGCGACGGGAACAACGTGGTGTTATATTAACATCCTAACTAGCGCTGTGGTTTTCTTATAAATCTTTTTTACTTAGACATGATGCTTCATTCTTTCCCAATTACATAGTAGCAAGAAAGTGAGATATCTTCTTTGTAGTAACTTTTAACAGTAATGCGGTGCTAGTTAGGAATATATACAATGCTAAAAATAAGAATCTGTGATTAAGCTTTATTAATCTAATAACTTCTCTAGCTACATCGCCCTTAGAAATAAAACACAGTAACATTTATATACTCATAGAGGCTTGTAAGGTTAAGTCGTGATAGCCTAGTAGTTTGAATGCCGGCCTTGCACTCCGTATGTACTGGGTTAGAATCCAGGCTGCACCGATTTATGTGCTGTTACTATAACACCAACTTATATCATGTGATTTTACGTTGATGGAAAATACCGTGCGGAAACCTACATATCTATGTAGGCTCTCGCAGTAGGTAGTATGTAGGTCTGACCATCCGTAGTCGAACTAGTGAGTGAAATGGAGAAGGCAATGTCAACAAGTCGTTGTGTGTTTCATTATACACGATGACCACGACACTCAGTAATGAGGAAATACGACTTAGAAGAAGAAGAGGCTAGTAACTAGCTGTAGTGATATCTACGTACATAGTTTCCTGCAACAGACTTACTACTGGTAAAACAATAAATCATACGCAGACAATACACTCTCAAATAATAGAAGTCGGTCTGAATTAAAATCGTTAATACGTTATGGTAAAGTAGTTTTTTATAAATGAGCATTAAAGTACTGAAGAAAATTAAAAATAAACACTGCAAGCAATCAATACACGAACTCAATACGAAATTACACCGCATTGTAACAACGCGCGCTGAGTTGGCTCGTTCATAAAATGTCTATAATGTTAATGAAAGAAAAATCGTGAAACATTTTCAATGGTATTTAATCAACATATTAATTAACATCTTTTTTATTTAAAATATTATATGTTAGGTCATCCTCAGCTCAGAACAGTCTACCTTTGGACATAGTCATCTATAAATAAAAGACAAACCGATTAAATCTACATACAGGCACCTTTTTTTATTATGTACTACATTATTTCTTTAATTTTTGTTGTGTATTTTCCATACAGTCTTATTCTAGGTTAACTGGCAAAGAATACTAACTAAGCTAGACTTTGGTGATTAAATTTTTTATTTCTAGATCTTACGGCAGTTCTAGATATTTGTTGACGATGTGATGTGATGGCACCTCTCTATATCGTCTCTGGCAATAGAGACCTACCAACAGTGAACTATTTTGTTGGTGACAATAATACAATGCATTGATTTTGTAATATAGTATTTGTTTTAATTAATAATATGAATGGAGAGATGTTATGTATATATAAAACTGCTGTTCCGGAGCTCGCGATAATTGTTGATAAGTTATAAATAAATAGATTATTGTATACTGTATCATTAAATATAAAATACTTTACACTCGGCAACGATAGCGAAATAAAATCTGCATTAAAGTCGGGCTTAATTTCATTTCCGCTATGTGGGGGGTATTAATTAGCGTGTATTATAGGTATTTTACTGTTGGGTAACTCGCCGAACTGTGGTTATATTGTTTACAAACATTCCATTTGTTAAGCACAATATTCGTGTTTATGTTTGTAATTCAAACATTAACCTGCAATTCAAACTTTATTGTGAGCAGACGCTGGCGTAATAACGCAACACTAAAATTGTTCACTAAAACTTTGTTTCGTATTTGCAAGTTGACAGGAATCAAACATACAAACAAACAAACAGAACTGAACTGGGATTTAGTTTTATTAAATCTCTTTTATTTATTTCTCGTATCTAACCAAACCAAACCGAAAGAAGTTGATATGAATCTTAAAAGAAGACAGCAGCTCATAACAATAAGGCACTAGTTAGAATTTACTTCGCGCTCTTCGCCTTGCGAAATAAACTGTTAAGTCTAGTTGCCCCAGTAATTTTACTGGCTGAACATTTCGAACTGGAACACAGTAATGTTTGAAGGATACTGTTTAAAAGTAGAAATAGTAGTTACGGTGGTACTTATTTAAAATCATCAGTAAAGCAATAGTTGTAACGGTTTTGTGATTTCTTCTTGTGATATAGCTTTTAGAAAAGATATCACCTAAAATATGCACATATCATCATTATCATGAAACGATAGATGTCCACTGCTGGACATAGCCCTCCCCTAGAAGAATGTGACGGGTACCGTCTTACCGGTAACTGAGGAGCCAGAGACTCGTATGTGATTAGTAGGGTGCACAGTGAGTATGTTAGGTTGGCTTGGGTCCTGTGAGTTTTTATATACAATACAAATACAAATATACTTTATTGTGCACTATCACAGAGTTACAAAAAAAAAAAAGAAAGTACATAAGGATTTTCACAAAAGGCGGTCTTATCGCTAACCAGCGATCTCTGCCAGACAACC
>DWLS01006916.1:0-11188 GCA_018246255.1 Pachliopta kotzebuea | reverse complement strand
TTAATTGTGTAGGTGTACCGTGTATTAGTAATAGTAACGTATAAGGAACATATATATCAAGTATACATAGTCGTAAAAATAAAATAAGCAACTAGAGGTGAAGATAATAGTCTTTAACTCTCTTCTATCAGTGTAATATTAACCTTTATCATTACGTTTTATAAATAAATATAAGCTATGCATTTATATAAATATATATCGCCTTTATAACTCAACTGACCGAAATGACCCCGGGCAGATCGACGAGCACCATGCGCGGCAGACCGGGCCCCTTCACCGACATGGCGATCACGTCCGTGGAGACGGTGCGACCGCCGCGCACACTGTTGCGCATGCGCATCTCAACCTCCCTGACAACAACATTGTTTTTACTTCACGAAGCAAAGAGATCTTTACCTGAAGGTAATTAGTACGCCCGCCCATGACATTGTGTCACTTGTTACTATGATCTCATTATAACACATTGACCTAGACACCATGAGAGATAAGATTGTCATATGTCTCGTTACCCCAGTATGTTTACTAACGATATCGGCCTTCAGTTAGGAACAAAATATTGTTTGCACACTACTATTAAGCAGTAGAAATAAGGCATTTGTGACTTATCACCAGAAATTTAATGTAACTTTATACTCCCTCTTTATTTCTGGCCATGTATTTACGATTGAAAATAGTAGAGATGCAACACCATCTTAAAACCTCACCATCAGATTTAAGCAAGAACGAAATTAGCATTTACCAATATAATATATATTTTTAAACAGTTTCTCAACTGGTGTGGTTATCTTGTTGCTACACAGCCTATATAATCTCTACTGTAAGCTGAATTCAATCGAATTTTGTTAATTTAGGACCAATAATCACAACTCATTTTATACATGGTTTATACAACCAAATGTCTAGTTTATATACAAATAGGACTCACTTGCGCAGATCGGCCAGGTCGGATTCCTTGTTGAGGTCGAACTCCCGTGCCGAGTCTCGGAATTGCGCCACGTGGTATGGACCCTCCGATAGCGTCACTTTCACAGGAGCCCTGCACATGCATACAATTATGTTTTAAATAATTAAATTTGATTAAAGAATACATCAAGATGAGCCACTTTCAAAGAAAAACCGTTTTCGTATTTATGTGATATCTATAACCCCACATTCTCTAAGAGAAGTGAGTTAGCATTGACACTCTCCTAGGGAGAAGAACTCGAGTCTCTCATGATAGTTTTAGATAATAATGAAAGAACTGGGTGGTTAGAAGTGGACAATGATAGCATTCCTATGTAGAGAAGTAATATTGAGAGGTTTGCCCTCCGCCCAAGTAATGTAATCATTTTTAAACATGCCTATAGCAAAAGTTACAAACTATTGGTAAGCGGGAGGAAAAGACGCTGTATTGGTATCTTTCCCACCAGTTTCAATTTAGAGACTATTAGAATGTTTTAACCCACCTGGTGCACATTTCACCAGCTCCTCGAGGGAATATTCTGGCTTGGGCGATCATTTCGAGCACGGACGTCTTTCCGGCCGACTGATCACCAACCACCACAACTCGCGGGAGCCTGCCTGCTTCTCCGGAGTCCCAGCCGGCCAGTTCGTCCAGTACCGCTGAGTACATATCTATGAGAGAACGCTGAAACATATAACAACTTATTACTTAGATCCGCTATAAGGTATTCATTAGAAATACTTTAGCAGTTTAACATACTTTCATTTTCCTGACGGGCGGCTGCCTGCCCTGCCTCAACAGCATGTTCTGTTGCCGCAGCTCCCGATTCTCTTGCTCCAACCGCTGCAGCTCCCGCTGGTAGCGCGCCTGCAGTGCCAATACCTCCTCTTGAAGAGCATGAACCCTTTTCTCTGTAAACGGATATAAACATATTACTTTTGTAACAGGAGAAGAATTGTATATACAATAAGATTTATAGTTAGTATAATTGCTATTAGTTAAAATGGAGATGACAATATGATGCGAGATGATACTATGAGCATCGTATCTCTTCCTCATCATTTCCTGTAGTTACTGCTAACGCTATGTGTGAACACTTTTACAATACCATTATTTAAAGTCGTACCATACGCTGCAGCATCTTCACTTGCCGCTTTAGCACTCGCTGATGCTGGGGCTGGTCTACTTTGGAGATTATTCTGAATTTTCGGTGCCGGTTCTGTGAAATGTGGTTAGGTTGAACTATATAAACATTTGGCATAAACAGAACTTTTTGCAACAACAAAAACTTGATAGTAAATTCTGTGTAAAATATCCTAGTCAGGGAGAGGAAGATACGATGATTGTAAGAGCCTTGTCTTACAAATAACTTGAGCAATATCAACTTCTAGTATAACTTTATTTTTGGGTTTTTCCAAGAAAACTAATTTCAATATACATTTTTCATTTACATACTTAATAATATTTTTATATATAAGACTTAAGATACTTTAAAACTAAACCTTTCCTGTTCAGTCAACTACCACTAGACCACTTTAAACAATATGTCTTTTATATTATAAAAGCTTTCTTGATGTATCCATTCTAGGGTTCAAGGCTTTCATCCATCACACTGGCACTAAGTGGGTTTTAGTGGATTAAAGAATATATTTAACTAAAGCAAATATAGAATACATGCACTAATATGAATTATATGTAGATAAATAACTACATTTACTGAAAGGTTTAAGCATACATTACTATTTATTGCATAACTTTATTACAGATATTAAAATGTTAATGTAATAAAAGCAACAAAGAAAGTAAAAAGAGAAGAAGGATAAATTTAAATTATTTGTAAATCAAGATTTTAATGAAAATTAATAATTATTGTTGTATTATCACACCTAGCAGCTTGCACCATACAGGATGCAATGTTTTCTTTCTATTGTAAATTAAATAATAATAAGACAAATTTATGGTTGTAGTGGAACACAAGACTCCAACAATTGTTCTGCATGTAAACATTATAAAGATGAAATAAATGATTGTATAAAGGCGACTCTGGTATCTCCTGGCATAGACTTTGTAACTCCTAAAAAGATCTACTGAACTCGTAGACTTAACTAATAAATAATAAAAAAAACTTTACTTTTCTAAATTGAATACAGCTAGTAATATTGAAGTTTTAAAACTGGTTTAGGGTATTCAATATCAATCAGTATACAACAATTATGATTTACTAAAACGAGAACTGTTTAGATAATGTCCTATATGCATGAAGGCAATGAAATGTAGAAAAAGCATGCAGTCGTTAAATGATTGAAATGTTTTTCTTTTCTAAATATATGTGCTGGAGATTTTAGTCTATTCTCATGACCTATTTAAAATTAACTGTTTTTCTCTTATTAGGGTATTTAATCAATTGTATTAGTCGATGTCTTTTGGACCGATGAATCTGGTGTAGGTCGGGGGAATTCGCTTGATGCAAATAGCGCAGGGCCTATCGGTGTGGAGATTTTTGGGGCAGGCTTATATGTTCTTTTATTAGTTAAGGGTCAATACTTGACCACGATCCCACCTGGTGTTGAGTGGTGATGTGGTTTATGATGGTAAAGCGCATTGACCTAATAAGTGCTTATTCACTCTTTCTTTGAAGCCGCTGACGTACTTGGACGGGAACACTGACGCCAGAAAGTTGTTCCAGTCCTTTGCTGTTCTTATTAGAAACGAGGAGCCAAACCTCTTTGTGCGTATGCTGGGGATATCCACAACATAAGGATGGAGTCTCGCCGTGCACCTTGTCGTCCGGTGGTCAAGCAGTGGACGTTTATCGGCTGATGATGATGAACATGTTTTCTCATTAACACTGCACTGCTAAACGAAACCTGTGAATGTTTTACGACTACCGCCGCTGCTGTCAGTCCACGCAACTCACCGGTGTTGTTGGCGGCGGCCGCGGCCACTGCGTCCTCGTACCTCTGCGAGAGCCAGGCGCGCAGCTCGGCCGCGCGTTCGATTCCAGCGTCACGCAGCCGGGGATCTGCGTGCAGCGTCAGCGTCAGCGGGGCACCTAGCGCGCACACAGCCTTACACCGGGCTCACAAACCCATCTACCGCCCAACGGCCTCCGTACCTCTACATGCACTAACTTCTAATCTATCCATTAATTTGAACCCAGCACAATGTAATACTGCTGCAATAATCTGATTTGATGTAAAATATATTTCTATACAATTTACTGCTCTTTTATTTCTTAACAGCTCTTTTATTTCTGTAACATGGTATACAACCGCTTAAAATGTCAGTTCATTAATTACTTCTAAAAATACATGAAAAGATTTGTCAAAAGTTATTCCGATTCATGTCATGTGGTATGCACCACCTCAAGTGCGTAATATAGTGCAGTTAACATTGGGTGTATAATAAAATGTATCAAATGAAAAATTTAATTTACTAACATTGTAAAAAAAAAATCTAAGATTAAACATTTGCAAAAGTCATAGAAAAACTAATATTTAAAGTGGTTAGGCTTCAATGTTTTATCATCATTATTATATTTAAGGAACCGAGTAGTACATATTTTTTAAGTCTACAATTAAATTGTATCAATATTGTACTTTTATACCCTTACATATAATCTTTAATATAATATTAAAATATAAACTTATTTTTTTATATAAAAAGTAAAGAAATAATGGTGAACAGATAAAATAAATCAAAAAACCACTAAAGAACAGAAACAGGACAAGAAAAATAAAATTAAACTACATGTGCTAATAATGGTAAATAGTCAACAGAATATAAAGAAAATACCAAAACAATTAAAATAATAGAACCTTATATAAATCTATATGGTGAAGAAAAGAAAGTAATATACATCAACTCCTCTACAGGCAGCAAATAACTAAAATTAGCATTAAGTATACTAGTCCTTAGAAAAATTTACCTCAACTATAGAACTTACCGATTTGTAACTGATCCCCGATACGATCTCTGGCATTTATTAAAGTAGTAGTAAATTTATCCCACTGTTCATTGTCAGGGAGGAGATCATTTAACCAGCCCATATCTGGGAGACCATCCTTCCATTCTGAATATTTCTGTAAAATAATTCATAAATTCAAACTTTCTTACTGAACTTTTATGACAGATGATCAATGGTTAAATAATTAGGAAATATTTACCTTATTCAAAGTCATCCCTCCCCCTACAGCACCACCCAATACCAAATATCTGATCTTTAGAACTCCACGCAACGCACGGGCTACCAGCATACCATACTTTCTCCTTGGAATATGAACTGGGTCAATAGGTTTATAGAGGAGCATGCTCTTGCCGGTCCATATGGAAAAAGCAATTGCTCTCTTGTCTACACATGACCAAGCTGCTGATTTCCTTAAGGATGATCTGAAAGAAAAATTATTCATGTTAAATCTACAGAACATACTACATATTTTGGAAGATCTAAAAGTAGTTATTTTCTACAACCTATGGAATGCTTGTAAGAAAATAATTGTCTATAAAGTTTGAGTAATAATTATTTTTGAGCGTTCAGCTTTACCTTAAGATTATACAACAACAAAGATAAACATTTAAACACAACTAAGAAACCATTAATAGAGCCTTTTTATAATTGGGAGATGTAAACTTTATGGCACATCAATCACTTTCTTTTATAGTCAATTATTTTTAGTGCAAATTACCTTTATGTGACGAGACAACACACCTGATGGTAAGTGATATGCTTGCACATAACAATGTGGTGCTGCTAAAATGATATACACAGCACCACATTGCGCTCGTCGCCATGAGACGTAAGGCGTTTAGTTTCATGTCCAGTAATTTACTAGCTACACTGCCCTTCAAACCAGAACACAGTCAAGTTTGCACAGTATTGTTTGGTGGCAAAACTAACAGCTATAGTGGTACCTAGCCAGACGATCTCCGGCAATAGGGATCTACCGTTACCACTATATACAGACACACTAATTTTAAAATGAAAAGTACATTTTCATTAAAACAGCAGATTCTCGAAAATTTGTATTATTAATCAAAATATATTACCTTATACGGTTATGTAGTATTCTTGACATTATGACTATTAAACTTTATTTTATAATAAAACTATGAAGACAATGTTATTTCTTAAAACATAATAACCAATAGGTTCAAAAATATTTTCTATTTCATAACCTTCACCGGCATAAATAAACGATATATAATATAAATAATTATAGCTATATGCTTTTTGCAGTACAATATGAAAATTTCATTAAATAAATTAATGTTACACAATCAGCTAGGAAATCATGGTTAATCACTTCATATTTTGAAAATTTGACAAGATTTACACTGCAAATACAAAGGCCATTTTCAATTTAGTTGTATACGTTCCGTGTTTACAAAAAAATATAAAATATTAAAATGTATTACTAAATAACATATTTGCTGTAAAAGAATCATAATTAAATTATTAGTGTACTTTTTAAAATACTGTATCTTCTTTAATTATAAAATATCTTTTGACTACATATGACAATTCTTAAGTTAAGAAATAGTTTTAATGTTGCCACACAGTATTTCATAAACGTCAAAAATGGACTGAGTGACTGAGATTTTGTGTTTGACAAAATTCACGGAAAAAAATAAGGACTTAAATTAAATGGTATTAAGTGGTGCTTTCGGGATTGTGTAATACATGTACTTGTGCTTGTTGAAGTGTTATTTACTTTAGAGTTATTGTTAAAATTATTGTTCTTCACTAATGCTACGGGACTGAATTTAGTACTGTAAGTATCTTTGAAAATATATCCTAGGAGGTTTAAGCCAAGGCTATTTGTTAAGCGCTAATTAGCTCAGCCGTGAGGTGTTCAATAGGAAACGGTGATATCACGGTCGGTTCTTTGAAATCCACAATCAGTGATGTAATTTTTTGAGTGCATCTACTTAGGGCTTCCTTTTATTGGTGAGTGCTATTTTTAGTTCGATTAGTACTCTCGCCGTCGCAGGTGCAGTTTGTTTGTTTTGCTTGCAAAGGAGCTTTTAAATTTATGCTGAAAGCTAAATTTCGTACTTTTGAACTCGTTATCTTTGGCTTAGAGATTTATGCTTCTATTTCCATATATAAAATTATAATGTCCAGTACCAAAAAATATGTATATTATTTTTAAAAAATAAACTTTACAAATTATGATAAAAAGAAATTTTTTAAAATAATTTTATTTAATTGTACTGTAAGGATTATATTTAATAAGCATATTTTAGAATTTAAAAGATCACTTCAGATGTCATCATAAAATATTAATTATGTCATAGTTGTCTATTAAAAATTAATCTTTGTTAAATGTAACAACCCGCATTGTTATAGTTAAGTCAACATAATATGCTTGAATATTCTTCTTTGGTGATATCTTATATAAAACCTCATTTTGACACATTCTGTTATTCTGGGTATACTTTTACTATATTCTCATTAAAGTTTATTGTGTTGAAATCTTCAAATAATCCTATAATAATTTCTATTCACTCAGAACTTTTACTCAATGTTGTCTTTGTTTATATTTTAATAGGAATGTGTTAGATATGGTAACTGATGAATTATATTTAATTTTAGTTAGGATAGGAAGCTTATAGATGGTGTAATTGATAGAATCAAATTACTATTGCTGGCCTTTACTGGACTGTTTTGGATTGTTATTTACATAATTAGCTTTAAATATGTTTTGTTTACTGTAAAGAAAAAATAAATTTTATTGATAATATACATACAAAAACTAACATATCCATATTATATACATGTTTAGATAGATAAAGTTTTCATTGCAACTACTGTTTATTTTTATTTGTCACAATCACAGTATCAATTATTGTTAATAAATTATAAATATATAAGTATATATGTTTTTATACCATTATGTTGGAACATATTTGTATATGGCCCATAATCTTATGTATAACTTATTATTGCATATATGTATATATTTTTTGTCACAAAATGATTTAGTATTTTGCTTATGTTATAAGAGATGACACCTACAGGCAGAGGGTCTGATTAATTTAGAGATCCTGCAATAAAAAAGTCTAAGATAAAGAGATTGAAAGATAATGCCAAGAGCCATTAAGTCTACATTGATGCAATGTGTATAAATAAATAAATAAAATGTTATAGAAATGACCTTAGGGTGACAAGCTGGAAGCCAAATGATGAGACCGAACTATCTGATTTTAAGGATGCCTATGTATATAAGAAGGTCCCTATCGACTGATGGTAATGATAAGAGCTTATTATACTTTAAATACATACATATATACATTTTATTATCCAAGAATGATAACCTATGCAAGTACTTTCTTTATTAATATATGTTTTACATAATTCAAATAGCATGTACCATTGTTAACTTTATAAGTAATCCTATTAATATTCCATCAAGTACATTTACATAATGTTGTGGCGCAGCTTATCTGCTTAGTCCCCATAAATAAAGCTGTGACATCATCTGATTCAAGTTATTTATATATACATATTCATCAGTCATATATATGCCCAGTGTTAGGTATTGAACAACATTGAAGCTAATATTTGTAAAATTACTTATATATATAATTATGAATAAAATTGGAGTGCCTGTTAACTTTCTAGTTAATCTATATCAATATTTCATGCAACAAATTGAATTTAATTTTCTCCGAAAATACTTGTGATAGTAATAAATAAATGAAATCTAGAACAGCCATTTCAAGTTCCAATTCTGTAGCAGATAAACACATGAAAACATTATATTTTTGTTGAGGAGGTTTATTAATTTAATCCATTGGAAATGACTTTGCAAATAGCTTTTTGTCTGTTTGCCAAACTTTAAATTCAAGTAAACAACAACTAGTAAATTCCTCCTATTTGCAGTTTAGGTTTCAAATTATTATGGTTTGCTAGCAGGAGAAATTATTTATGTAAAGGGAAGTCACTTCTATTATAATTTTTTAGCAATCGCTGATTAACAATTGAAAGACTGAATAGGAAAAAAAAGTTTCATATTTGCATTTAATTCATCCAAACATTTTGAATATGGCTTGTGGTTCAGTGTAATCACCAGTACATCTTCTAGCATTTTTTTTATTCATCATGTCTAGCAATGCATTCACCTGGTGGTAACTGGTACACTAACCCATAAGAATGTGTATCTGGGTCAGATGGTATACACAGCATCACATTGTGCTCATCGGTTTTAGACATAAGTGTCAAGTCTCATTACCCCAGTAATTTCATTAGCTAAAGCACCCTTCAACCAGAATACAGTAATGTTTGCACAGTACTGTATGCCCTCTGCAATAGGAGTAGCAGTGGTACTTCCTTATAAAGTCTGTGGTGATAGAGACCTACCTTCCATTATTTTGCTTATATGTTGGGGAATTTCATCATTCAAAAGGCATGTATTCAGATAAATGCACTAAGTGTGGAATTTTAAAAAACTGTGTTTGTTGTATGACTAATGAAATTTCTTTTTGCCTTGATTATCTTTTTGCTATAAAAGATGCAACAATGTTTAGTTCTTGACTTTTTTTAATAATGATAAGGAACTATTGGGAATCACGAGATTAGGTTATATTATCTGTTTTTACTGATTTATGTATTTTCACATACTGGTATATATATACTTAATATAATAGTATGTATAAGTATGTATATGTAAGTATCGTATAAATACTAGTATTATTATTCTAGCTTAATATATATCTTCCACACTTCACCTACCACATCCTAGGTTGACTTGCAGAGAATGCCTGCAGGCATTAAGTCGGCCTATTGTACCCTAGTTTTAGGAGATTCAATAAAGTTTTTTAAATAAATAAAAATATTGTGTTAAGTTTAATACTATAGATAGTCAGACAGTTATATATTTACCATTCATATATAAGAATAAATAGACCTCTAAAAGAAATTAGTGTTATTCACAAATACATTAGTTAAACATTCAGACAGGAAATAAAGCGATCGAAAATGAACTTGATCACTCCGAAATAAAGTTCACAGTGTTCCGTTCAACTGTGATGAGATCATCGGAAACCTCTGGTTAATTTGACTGGTATTTCACGTGGGTGGTTAAGTATCGCGGGCAAGTTAGGTTGTTGCGAGTAAGCTCCGTTATAGTAAAGTGTATAATGATGTAGTGGTATACTGAGGGCTTAATGATTCATTAAGTTTTATTGATAATAAATATTTAATGATTTTTAATAACGTCTTTGTATAACGCGGAGTTCGTATTGAGTGTGAAGAAGAGATTTAAAATCTGTAAAAGATGATAATGAAATTCATGTTGTGTTTAAGATGTTTAAACAACTGTACGATGCGCTCATCATCATCAGCCAATAAATACCCGTTGCTATTATATACATAAGTCATTACCCATTTGTCTCCCCAAAATATATCCACTCCGATAGGTCCTGCGCTGTTTCCATCCGAGATTCACGCGACCTTCATCAGATCGTCGGTTTCACAACATACAGCATTTTAATCAGGATCATAGTAATATTAATGTTAATAATCTTCCGGAGTAGGAGCATCAATAGCAAAATTAGGGTAGGTTCTGGTCCTCCAGGATATGCTTAGCAATGCAGGGAAGCACCGGCGAGTTTCAAGAGATCCCAGGGCTTTTCTCAATGCATTAAGGATAACCACTAAGGAGGTTTTAATAGGTATAACTTCCACATAACCCTGTCTTCCTTTCAGAAGCAGGCTATCTTTTGAAGATATCCTCTGCAATAAAAAGAGGGTAAAGTTTAGGTGGTCCGCGCGTCGAACACATGAGCTGTATACGTCGCTAAAGATCGGTCAATGCTATCATCATAAGATAATATAGTAATGTTTGTATATATTACACAAGCTACTGATTCGTATTATTGTCATATGAATAAATTAATAAATGATCGGATAACAGTATTGGTGCAGCGTCAGCCGCCGGAAGTGATTATTTACAAGGCGCTTATCGCGGGCGCTTCCTTATCGGAAGTCGTTCAATAAATTATTATAATGAACACTATACATTTATTATTGATTGCATACAAACTATTTTATTATTAAATACGAAGCTGTTATACCAGTGATTCCCAAAGTGGTCTATATCGACCCGTAGGGGTCTATGACAAACAGCAAGGGGTCTACGTCAGCAAAAAAAAATTTGGGGGTCCGTGAAATGAAAATGTGGGTCCACGATAGTGGATCTCAACACATACACTGATAGTACCTATTTACTTACATCATACTAT
>DWLS01006915.1:0-11190 GCA_018246255.1 Pachliopta kotzebuea | reverse complement strand
TTCGTGCAGATCGACGTTCCTCTGGTACCATTCCGCACCCGTAGCTTTACGGGTGAAGCGGTTCTGGAGGACTTGTAGTGCTCTCATTTTAGCCGTAGAAGAGTGGATGTGTACTACATAGTCCATTTATTACTATTCTAATATTTCTGCTAATTTAGCAATGGTTTAATAATGGTTTAGTAATAGCAATTCTTACTATTACGTCTATTTTCTAATGTTCTAGTAACTACACATATTTCTTAGCCTCTAACATGTAGATTTCTGATAATGAACAGTATTGTGAAAGCATCACCTTGTTACGTTTTAAATGTGGATGGTAAGTAATGAAATTCCTCGAATATATACCATTAACATGATTATATCCTTTTTAGCTACTAGAAAAAAATCTTTATTTTAAACTAGAGTTCTTTGTATGTTTACCATTCTATACCAATAAAGCATTACAACATGTATTCGTCTAATGGTAAGTGATACACTGGCTTATAACAACGTGACGGTGGGTATGATGGTATATACTGCACCACATTGCACACGGCAATTTAAGTTGTTCAGTCTCTTTACCTTAGTAATTTCACTAGCATACAGCAACCTTCACACCTAAAATCTGTAATATTTGCACAATAGTGTTGTCGGCTGCTAAATGTCGCAATGGTACCTACCCAGACGGTATAAGAAACAGAGACCTACCTCTAAATACAATCCTCTCACATACTTACATAATGCAGCTATTACGTTTTAATACTCTTTTGCGTGTTTATAGTTTATAGAACGGAACACTGCAATTATAACGTTTATGCTAATAATTGTTTAGTTTGTTAAATTACCTATTACCTGGGTTCTTCGTGTACTATAGCGTGGCATGAATTTAACCGATTTAGGTTCAAATTACGACTACGAACATCTTATATGTATAAACAATTTAATAGTTATACTTCTGGCCTGTTGGAGACCGTGTAGTTACTGAAATTAGGATGACGATCATGTGGCGTGTCATCTTTTATTTAACACATCAAACGCAATGGGGTCACCGGTGACCTAACCCTTCCTCTACCAGAAAATATATTTTCTGTATTTGTGCGCCATGGGGTGCACCGGTGACCTCAGCTATGTATTTGACTGTAACTATGTAACCCATGTACAGAATTGAATAAAACTTATTTTCTATACGTATCGTAATAAACAAATTACGACCAAAAGTATCTTTACGATTTTTAATTTTTTCTATCGGCGTTTAACGTGTTAAAGGCGATGAGGGCAATGTAGAGAAGGGTAAACATCCGAACACCTCGTTCTAACTAGCGCTTTGGTAATATGAACATATGTGACACAATAAGTGACTAGCTCGTAACGTCAATTATTTAAAAACGGTTTGTATAAATTATTAAACTTTTCTAAAGATTTCATTTACAGCGTCGACATACCTTTTATATAGTGTTGGAATCATACTATTTCTTATATAACAATCAAACAACAGCATGCCGCAAGCACACCTTTGTGAAGTAATATAAATGATGATATTACTAAGAAAGTAATTTTCACGTATCATCTGCACATGTGTAACTTTTGTCGATTTATTAAGACAGTCAAAGAGTTTGATAAACTTGTTACTGAGTTGAAGTGCGTTCGGAGTCGTTTTTACCCGCGAGCTACGAAATATAATGGAGCGCGTTTATTCAATAAAGAAATTTCGGTAAAAAAATATTCCTAATGTACCTTTGGAGTGTTGGTAACTCGATTTCGGTAATGTAATGTATAAAGCTGAGTATACTGTGCCGTATTCAAATGTAAAATAAATTATGCTTTATTTCACAAGGGCAAATTCTAATTAAATATAGTAATAATAGCAGACTGAATACTGTACAAATACTACGTAAGAACTTTATCAATAGCATTACAATTGTCTCATACAAATCTTAACTAAATGGACGTTTTGATTCCTCCACAATAATTATTACATCCAATACAAGCCAATATTAACAAAGTACTACAATACGTTGTGTACGTAGTAGCAAGTACATCACATCAATCACTCAATACAGACGATATCATCCCCACAAATGGCGTGTAAAAGCGGACATCCGTATAAACTTTACAGGCGGCAACACAAGTAACAAAGGTGGCTCGTACGTCACCCACACGAGTGGCTCATCAAGCTAATGGTTGGTGGTGTACAAACCACCGGCTTGTGCAGGCAAAGCCGACGTTTTTATGGCTATCACGTGTAGTATCCGCTGGCGATTGTAAAACGGATGCTCCGTTACTATTGTCCGACAACTCTATTATACCTCTTTCACAACGGATACTGCCCAATGCGGTGTTCAGTGTATAAATCGTACGTAACGCGCCATTCGTTTCACGTGAAATTCATTATCGACTGAATTTTATCATCAAAATAAGGTTTTGTTAGTCCCGTCACGAATATGTAATCCATGTACCACACTTTGGTATATTTTGATAATTAATGCCCAACGCAGAATGCACAATCCATATAAATTTTTATAATAAACACAAACGAATTGTAATGTATTGAACTATAAAAAAAAAATTAGGATCAATTTTTTTTACTTGCTGTCTTAACCAAGAATATTTTAAAATCGTTATATCTAAGGTTCGTAGTTTAAAAACTAGATTCAGAAAAGGCAAAAACTAGACATATGTTATACTAATAAATGTAAACGGTTAAAGGTATATTGAAAGAAATAACAAAACCATTTAACATTGTTCAACAATTAAACTCACTTTGAAAATACCTCCACGAAACATTTTCTAGTTTCAAAGAAGAAATAAGTTATAAATTAGCTAACTTTAGAGCGCAAGTACCCGCAACGAACTAGAACAAGATCCACGATTTCACGCCGAGCTAAACTATACAACTTAAGAGATCTCTGATTGATATTGATGTTCAATTAGTTAGAAGTTAGTGTACATTTCTGAAATATTGAAATACATATTTAACATATTATAGTTAAATGTTTCACATTACAGAAACGGTACCCTAATGTATATATTATAAACCTGAATACGCCCAATGCAGAGCATAGACAGCGATAACCTGAAAAAGAATGATGAAAAAGGATCCATTTAAAGAACTATAAATAATTAAGCTGAATGTCATAATTTGTGTGTTATATCTTCTTCTAGAAGTGCCTCCCAATTACTGGAGTATAGCTGTCAGATGTGAAAATTTGTGTCTATTTTGACCCATACGCAATAGTTGCTCTACATTAGCAATAACGATTCACTCCCAAATATTTCGCAGCCAGGATTTCTTTCGGCATCCAAAGTCTCTTTTGCCTTCAACTTGTGTCACATTAAACTCAATATTTAGTCATCAACAGCGTCGATGGGTTGTCATTGCTGTCGCGTTCATGCGTTAATCAACTTCCTCCCCTCATGTTGGACTAGTGATAGGATGTAATACCGCTGTCTCTTTTTTATATTGATCATACTCATCGTCGCCTAAAATATATCATTTACAAGTTTTTTCATATAACAGTAAATCTATTACAATTTACTACTTACGTACTTCAATCGAAATCTTAGTGTACTTTACTACCAGCGCAAACATAACTTAAAACTACCTTTTAATTAAATAATGCTTCAGCACAGCTCAGAGAAAATAAACTTATACCTTAGATTAAGCACTTCAGCGAATCTTGCTCGAAGCACCAAAACAATACTCGCGATGCAGTTGACAACCGATCCTGGTGCTCCAAGCTCGCTATTTAATCTCATCGATCTTTTTGAACCTAGTCTAGTTACAGCAAGATAGCTAGCTACCTTGAGGTGTATTGTATCTGTGCAAACATCAAACAAATATAACTTTTAAACCTCAAGATTTACACCAAAAACTTTTATGCAGTTCTCACAGGTGAAAAAAAGATTATTTTTAAGTTTAAATTAAGTTACAAAGAGCAATGAAATAAAAACCTTGTAAAGGTTTTACAAAATATTGGCCTTAGTAATCCCGTCGACACAATGTAGGGGGATATTATTCAATGGTCATATTTTTGTGACGAGGTGCATCACTTAACGTTAGATGAACGAATGATCATTTTTCTTATTCGACGATACGACGAATATGTTCATCTTATAGTAAATTATATGGTTATATATAATTATATAATCGTTAACAATATCACCCAAAAATGTTGGAAGCATTGATTAAAAAAAACCTGCCCATACATCATACAGATTGACTGACACGCAAATTACATCACATGACAATGAATGCAATTTGCGCGTTATAATTGTCTGTCACTGCGTTATAACGTTACGCAGCGAGGGTCACTTGAGCCCCTTGTTACGTCACACCTGTCAGTGGAAGTGGTACTGACGTCACAGCATTGTCCACACCCGTCCGAAGAATGTAATCAACGGCCCACATTATAATCAACCAATGTTCAAAGAAAACACACAACTGATACAACATCGTTCAAACCGAAACACAGTAATGTTTGCACACTACTGTTCGCCGGCTGCAAAGCTGCAGTGGTACCTACATATACGGTCTGCGGTTACAGAGACCTACCAATAGTTAATGTAGATGTGTAGTATAACTTAGGTTAAATTAAGGTTAACACAGCCACGTATCCCATTTGTATACACGCATTCGAGGTGACATGATAAAATCGTGTCGTAAAGGTATTTGCGGAGTATGTAACCTAACGCGTTGTTTACGTGAGTGCATTTCCGTGTTTAGCTTCGGAAAACGTGTAAACGGAATATGCAAAAGGTCATTTATCTACTTATTTTCCTCTACAAACTTCACTGAGGTTAATTAAGTTTACTATAGCTACAAAGAGGAAGTTTTATAACAAAATAATTTTATCAATTCCGTATTAACGAAACGCTTAATACTTTCTATTTAATCTTTAAAAGTATCTCTCAAAATACTGCTATGTACTTGTTTACTTGAGTTCAGATTTTATTTAAAAAAATATTAAGTAACGCATTTTAAATGATATTTTATGTCTATTACCTTTATATTTAAAACATAAGTTCCTTTATATACAACAAAAACAAGTGTGCGTTTTGAGCAGGAAAAGTACTGATCAAAGCATATTTTTTTTTCCAATATATACATAATGATGATAGATATGTTATGATGGTTAAAAGCAAAAAAATAATTCTATGTATTTATCACATGTAGGTACAAACGTTTCATATTGTTAAAGTCTAAATATTCTGAACTATAGTACGGTGTGAAATGCGTATTCCGGATGTTCGATTTGACGTGGAATGTCCGCACGACTGCGTGTCAGGATCACGAGCCAACTGCTAACGATGTGGCTAATCAGGAGATGAGAGCTCGGCTAAAGGCATTGTGTAACGCTATAGCGATTATGACAGCATACGTAAAATTTATTAAGCGTAAAAGTTAAATAATCTTAAACGGCAGATCATATCGTTAAACAGCTTCAAGAAAGCCTTTGCAAGTGAGCGCAAACATCGAAATGTTTATAAAAACTTGACTAGTGGTAGTATTAGACGTAATTTATTAAAAATAAATTACAATTAAGGTTATAATTCAAGTCTTTATATGTACTATGATATTTGCACGGATTCGACCACTGGCAAAACAAGTGATAATACATCTGACACCACTTGACAATGATTTGAAATAACTTAAAACATGGATTTGAAAAGAATTTGAAATTTACTAATTAATTACTTTGCCGCTTTACGAAAGACATAAATGAAGTTAATATATAATTAAGGTAAAAAAAAAATTCTACGAAAGACTAGGTGGTATGATCGAAAGACTATAGCCTGCGCCTTGAGCGAAAAGGCAAAAAAAAAAATTGACTAGTGGTAAGTCCGTCTAGATAGGTACCATCGGGGCTCCTATTGCAGCTGGAAAACAGTACTGTGCAAATATTAGTACGTTCCGGTTCGAAGGGTGTTTTATGCTAGCCAAATAACTGAAGTAACAAGACTTAACACTAAGTGTCTCAAAATGACGAGAGCAATGTGGTGCTGTGTATACCATCTTAACCAGCGCCACGTTGTCATGGGCAAGCGTTTCATTTAACGCCAAGTGAACATCTAGCTCGTTTCAAAAAATATTTACCTTGATATAGTACATTTTAAATATAATTCCTCAGCTTTCAAGTCATAGGCTTTTGTTTTTATAAATGAACGTTTTTGATGTGATTCGTTCACTAAAGCTTTGCTCCCCTTCTATAAGCATTAATGTAACAAGCTCCCGTGATATTGTACGCGAAAACAATATTGAACAAATCTGTAACGAAGTTAGTTGAAGTGCGTGCGCGTCAGCTTCTTCATCGAACTGGGACCGAATGAGCCGAAACAACGAGTTTATTCAATAACAACAAAAACCTTCTCGGGGGAGAATACCTAATGTGACTCCGAAGACTTCGTAAAGACATCTCGTAATGTATCAAAGAATAAAAAGGTCATTGTACGGAACATAGGAAAGTTACCTTATAATTTTAACAAATTAAGTTACATATTTATGAAAACACATCCTCTTATCGACCGTAAACTTGAAAAGCATAAAAGCCATGAACAATTTAAATAAATAGTAATCTTAAAAACTTCAACATAATATAATAATCTAGCTCCAAATGTACTAAGAATAGTTTGCCACAAAGAGACCACAGATTATAATTTATAATTATCAATCTGTGTTATTCTTCGCAAACATAAATTGAATCTATAATTTTTTTAAGTATTTTCAATATTCACCACATAGAACTAGAAAATTAAACCATATTCAAACATTAGAAAGAATATCATCATACCTAGAAAACAAAAATACTTCTTAGGACGGTATTTTTATTTAGTCGATTTTTGCTGAAGTATTAAGTAAATTTACTTGCTCGATTACGTGCTATGTTAATAAAACATATATGTTTAGTAACAAATGCGTATGTAATAGCAATGTATAACATAAATAAAACTGTATGAATGTTTTGAAGTGTTGAATATTGAGAACTTTTTTCTCGGGAACCTAATGCGCGTACTGGGAAGGGAATACGCGGTTTTTAAACCTGTTCGCGTAAATACGTCTCATAAATACTTGGGACTACTCATAAATCTGTATGAAGTTGTATATTAACAAATTAAGAGGCGTATTCCCTACTCACTCACAAATATGTCACGAGGCGGTCGCGTGACGAGCACTTGTAGACAACACTACATTTAATTAATTGGAATTTTTGTGTATGTTTGTACGTGTAAGTGTTAATTGCTTCCACGGGCTATTACATTAATTCGAGTGCCGGCTTCACTTAGTGTTTATTTGTAATGACAAGATAATTGTCCAAGTTTTCCGTTGAACTGGGTTAATTTGATTTAATTTTGACGAAGTGATGACACTGACCTTAACTTAATAATATATCGTAAATAACTTAAAACAATTATATGAAAAAGAAACTTTAATAAAATATAATGTATATACACTACTATATACTATATAGTATCAGAAATCAGTTTCATTGATTGATATACATATATATGTATATCAATCAATGAAACTGATTTCATTAGAAGTTTCCCTAAAGCTTCATTAACGCAATTAAAAAAATATAGTGAACATATTGACATGTTAAGAGATAATATAGCTATATAAAAGATATTTAATCTTCTTTGATTGTTTAAGCATCGATAGCACGTTAGTTATTAGCATAGCCGAAACTAAGCACTGGAGTAGTTAGCCGCAGCTGCTTTCTATGACATCGGCATCATTATTTGTCAGTTTAGCTGGGTAATATGGACCAGTTATGTTTTTATAGCTGTAATAACTTTTGGTAACCTGATGCGGATCTTAATGATAATCTGACTGAGAGAACAGGCAAGTTTCTTTATTCTTTATTGTATAACTAACAAGACAAAATACATTTTCATTTCCATTCGAAAAATTTTAATTATATTTCTATGGCTTATTTAAACAAAGTAAATGACACAGACAATGTAAATTACAAAAGCTAATGTAATGCCTAGTTTAACTGGCCTCAGTGCGGTTCCTAAGCATTTGTCCTTGTATTGGAGGTTCTGGACTGTTTCCGGGATCACAGTGGCAGGATTTTTTCGATCATACCTGGCTACCACCACCCTATTTTAAATCTGTCGCTATTACAGCATATCTGCCTTTCCGCTACATATAATAGCCGGAATATTCTGGGTGAGCGATATTAAGACCATGTGAAATTGTTTAAGTTTCAGATCAAATATTTAGTCTATTAAAAAAAATATTGTAAAAATTAAAAAATTTTAAATGTACAGATAAATTATAGTATCGATATTTTTAACAGCCCGTTTCATCAAGCAAGATATTTTCTCAACTTCTTATATACATAAAATTTAAAACATTACAGTAATAAAAAATAAGTATCTAGAACGTTTTTATGAAACCACTTTATATTTATGAGGTAAACTGATATAATAGAAACGATAACAGAAATATATATCCATTCATATATTTGCGAAACATTTGATAATGTACCCGTAACATCTGACACGAATGTACTATAAATATAAGTTAATAGTAAACCCATTCAAAGCGATTTTTCTGTAACGCGTAGGTTAAAAAGAACTATATGACCTGGATTAAGTCTGTTCTGAGAACTACTAACACTGCGCTAATAATGAAACGTCAACAAAAGTCCAAAACACTTTTTTGATACAAATTTGTATTCCGTGGACGTTTTAGTGAATAGCAGAATATATTTCAAAAACACAAGTAAATATGTATAAACACGGTACCTTATTCCTATACAATCACTGGGTTTAATATTTATTAAATTTACTAGTGGTAACTCTCTGTTACCGGAGAACATCCAGGTAGGTACGACGGCAGTTCGTATTGCAGCCGACAAACAGTAGTGTGCAATCATTACTGTGTTCCGGTTTTAAAGGTTTTATAGCTAATGAAATTACTGGGTTAACGAGACCGAACACTTTATATCCCAAGGCGACGAGCGCTATGTATTGTTAAGTATATCATCTTAATTAGCGTCATGTTGTGAGCAAACGTTTAACTTACTATCTGGCAAGCGTCTCGCTCGTCTCTTCGTCACAACAAATTCAAAAAGTTACTTAGCGATTATTATATTAAAAGATAGGTATATAAAATGTTAAATCGAACAATTAGTCGGCGTCAGTGCTTTCATCTAACTATAACTGCTTTTTATTTACTTCAAAGATAACATTACGACTTAATGAAAAGAAGTCGAGATCAAGCAGCAACAATGGAATCCTCTAGTTCAGATGTAATAATGGCTAATAAAAACAAGTAAATAAATAAAACCCACTAAAAACCAAGGTAGCCGAGACAGAGGTAATTAAATATGAAAAGCTGAGTTGTCTGCAAAGAACCGGAAGTTAGAGCACAAATCTGTAGCAATATATTTTCTAAGTAACATCCATTAACACGTAGCGGCGAGCGGCGAGGGGCGACAGGTGTTGCGTCGACTTACGGTATCCGCTGCCGTTTTTCCACAAGCACCATTATCCAGAGACTGCAATTTATCCTCTCCCGCAAACCAGAATAAATAATGTCCAGAAGCAGGAGAATTGTTTACGTCTTACCTCAATAAATGTAGCACTTTTAAGATTAATCCCTAACAACATATAAACTTAACAATACTAAGCATACTGTTATTTACAGGTACGAGACAGTCAGTATGTTTATACGATGATGACACATCTGTTTATAATAATGGGACGATCAGTATACATTTACACAACACCAAATTGCGCAAGTCACCTGAGATATTCAATTTGATGACCTCAGTAATTTTGCATGTTACAACTTTGTTCAAAACGGAATTTGAACATTTGAACTGTAACATGGTATTGTTTACACAATAATTTTATAAGTTGCGGTAAGAATATGCTGTGCCTACTAGGCGATTCCATCTAAACCATTGCAACTTAGATCACTATCTAAAATTAGGAATTTTATTCATAATTTGGATTGATAGATAAACTATTTATTGCCCACATTACGGCATAGTGAAATAACTAAAGTAACATAATTTCAAGTGTTTTGTTTACACACAATGTAATTTTAATCTTATTCAGGTGCGTCTCTGTCTAGTGAAGAATGGCTTTTAGTTCCATATATTCCTGTTAACACTAGATTTACCAGACCAGTCAAATTGACTGGTACTGCAAGTTCAATTTAAAATTATTTCCTCATGAAATATTTTCTTTCTGTAATCATATCATGACTTTCATAGCTTTTACTAAATAAATAATTTTATGAACTTTGAACATATTGTTTTATATATATTTATATCAAATATATGAGTTTTTGGTTGAAATAGGTATAGTTAAATAGCTGGTAAATCTAGTGTTAATGAAAAACGTGAAATATGTTTAAAAGTGTGAAAAAAATTAGGTCGCATTTCAAATATCAACAGAGCCTCGCCCACTGAAATTTAAACAGCCGGTAGGCAATTTACTCGCGGTGCCTTCCGCATAATTTAATACTAAACTTATTGCAGCTCCACGCCTAACTTCGTAATATAAATCGATGGCGCGAAGTCGAACTTCTGAATTAAGCGGGCGTCGGCTACGCACTGTGTCTTACGTGTCAAATTGCTTTAATCAGAGTTAGCAACGAGACAACGGTATAAACCAAACGAAATTAGTAACCGGCGAAGTTGTTTAAAAACCTTAATTAAAAACTGAGAGTCAACGGTTCCCGTACACCGGACCGCAGTGGCGATAAATAAAATTACATCTTCGGTGCAACAGAGAGACGGGAAAAAAACAATTGTGAATTTCTGCTGCATGCGGTTGGCTGGAGTGCGACATCTGGACCAAAAAATCCACAGGGAACTCCCGTTTAATGTGGTCCATTTTGTTGCTTAACTACAATGGTCGAGCAATCAACAACGAAGTGAAATATTTCACAGCAATGCTCGTACTTATTGCTCAGTATTTTCTTGTGCATTAAATGAAAATTAATTCCCTGAAAGTAATTTCAGTAAACCGCTGCAAAAATAGTTAATAGCCTAATAGTTCGGGGTACGACTTGCAAACATATTTTAATTTACTAGCGGTAAATCTGTTGCTGGGGACCGTGTAACTACGTACTTATTTCAGTAGATAAACATTACTGTTTACCGATTTAAAGGGCATGTTATGTTATCGCGGCATATACATAGCTGTTATTGTCACACACTTTCATTGGTTCCAAATTAATCAAATTAAACA
>DWLS01006914.1:0-11191 GCA_018246255.1 Pachliopta kotzebuea | reverse complement strand
GGCAGCAGCCACAGCCTCCTGAATGAGATAATCAGCAGTGGAGATTGTCCACTTATATATAATATTGTGCGAAGGACGATGTCGCTAATAAAAATAAAATACTAACATAGTTTTTAAGATTTTTACTAACATTATACGGATCTTCGTTATCCGAAATTAAGATTTTTTTTATTTTATTTTCTTTTGCTTTGTTTACGTTATCGCACAGATTATAAAAGTTTATACTGTCTATGATGGGGATGGTAACGGCTCTCTCTGGGATGTGCTTAGCAGTAAAGTGAGGCACCGGTGAGTTCCGCAGAAGATTCCTGAACTTTCCGCAATGCACTGAGGATGACCACCGAGGGGGTTTTAGTTTTATTACAACTGTTATTTACAAAAAGAGAGAAACAAATATTTACATTGGTTAAAAAATTTATACAGTTTAAATCTACATACAACGTTATATGTGCATTAAAAAAAAACTTTACTAGATAATGAGTGTTGAGTGTGTTTAGCGATGGTATGAATTGAAAAATCAAGCGTCGGTCTTCTACTTCCGTATTCGCCAACAAAAGTTTTTATTAGTGTAATCACTACGTGGATCTAATTAGAATACTAAGAAAGGTTTACACTATATTCTTATCAGATGTAATTAGATGATTCAACAAGGTTTAATGATCGTTTATTATCATGTGCCTCTGAACTTTTTTGATTTATTTCATGATAATGAATAGTATATATTATTCTATATTTTAATGATTATTAATATTAGAGTTATAAGGTGCTTGATAATTATCGAAGATGAGATACCAAATTTGCAATTTAATATTGAAAATTTGTATAGAATGTTTAGAGGTTTGAATGTTTTGTGTGACTGTTTATATGTTTGTGTGTCGTTTGTGATGTGATGCGCGGCCTGCTTGGACACCCTGCTCCCGTGGGAGGCGAGGGTCGCTGGTGGCGGTGGGGGGCGGGGGTCCGGACAGGTCGGGGCCGGTCCGTCTGTGCACAGGCGTGTGACCACACGCGCGAGCTGTTTGTATTGGCCAGCGGGACGCTCCGGGAGCTTATCAGCTCGCGACATCTGTTCCCCGATCGATCAACATTCCGAATTATCGTTTTTAATCGCGTTTCTACTTACGTCCGACCGCGGGGGAATGCGTCGTAGGACCTTTATCCACTTATCCGATGTTCCCTCCTATATATTCTCTGATGATGTTAGCACTGACTCGTCTGTTGTGATGTATACAGCTCATCCGAAGCTGGGCACGCGGACCACGGGACCCGCGGCCTATTAACCTAAACTTAATCTAGTGTTTCTAGTGTTGTTGTCCGGCGGCGGATCTTCATTTACATGTGTCTTGGTTATGTAATCGATTGAACTAGCGAATCCACTCGGTCTTCGAAGACGGACTCGGGTCGGTTCTCCGACCACGTTCCTTCCTAGGCGCAGTGGAAATCAGCGTTATGGCTAACACAATGACCTATGATGAGTGGGTCCCTTTTTGCACACATACCGCGACACATTCAAGCTTCTATTCTTCTAGTATTTAATTTGTTTTGTTTTATTCTATTTGTTAATGTCACTAATGGTTTATCACTTTCCTTCTGCCACGGTTCGGAGTCATGTATAGTCGAATTTGAATAGTGCTGAATTTATCTGCCACAATAGGATAGTTACATTTCAACAGTCATATACTTTAAGTATTTTGGACGATTTAACATAGCAAAACCAAAATAACAATCTTCAGTCAACTATTGCGAGAAAGAGAAGAAAACCATCTAAACACATCAAGGATTTTCAACGACCTCCGAAAGTTTTGAGATGAACGCCGACGCGGAACGAAACTAAAATATAAGAGTAAAAAATTCCAGGAAGCAATATCCAATTTCACTAACAACGACCTCGTTTAACCTTGGTCCAGTGTGTGTTACACGTAACGACACGTAGCTGTCGTATTCCTCTTTTTTTTAAGCTTTGCTATTGAATTACATACAGCAAACGTAGCCTAATGGAGTCGACTATCCATCCGGCCTATTCATTCTACATTCTTTTCTATTTATCTTTCATACGTTTTTTTAACATCGAAAATATAAGTTTCATACAAAAAGTTTAATTCTTTTGGTTTGGATTATTTTAAATATTTTCACCTGATTATTTAACTAACTTAGAATTTAATAATAAGGCGTTTTTACTAATTTTGCACTGCTAAAACCCACAAGCACAAATTAATGTATTTTTAAAAATTTTAGGTTAATCTTGTAGTATTAGTATATCACTAAATACAACGCGAGTTGTTTTATTTAGACACTTTAATTATTATTAACTGAATCTTTAGAAGGCATCTTTATTTTGTGTATAAGTATAAGGCAGGTACTATTTTATTATTTATTCAGTTTTTCAGAAATCTTAGAACAAGAGAGATTTTTAAAATTAAAAAAAAAGGTTTGGAGAAGTTGTTCAATTATGAGAACTTTTTTAATTAAAAAAAAAACTTAAACGGGGCCACAATGTTTGGTGTCCGCGTTTGCAAAGTTCACCAGCACCGCGCCAGGATGAATAAATTTTTGTGAAGTATTAAAAAGATTATTACAGGCTGTTTAATTGGGGCTGTTTGCATCCCCTCGCCTCCTTGAGGGGTGATTTCCCCTGTGAGTTATGTTCCGTGGGGACTTTACGGTTAAAAGAAACGCTCGCATCACATATATGAAGTGATTTTTTGGTGAATATTAACTGTTTGAATGGCCCTCAGCCGCGGAGTCGAGACCTGCACTTGTTATGATACGGGAGCGCGATCAAATGATTACCTTAATTGATCGTTGAGCAGTGTTCAATGGAAGGCAGCTTATTTATTTTGAATCTTCAAGTATTCATTATCAATATACGAGGAAAAATTTATACAAATCATAAAACCAATAACTGAACAAGTGTTCTTTAAAATAAATTGAATGAAGGTAATAATATCGTGATAGACTATAATTTATTGCAAAGTATATAACATTTTCTTTTACTATAAGTGGAGCAATATGATTGTGAGATATAAAGATAAATATAAACCTGAACCGCGCGCCTGTCAAACCTTGTCACCGGGCTTTTTATGTCCCCGCACAACTGTAATCTAGGACGGGTTATCGCCGGAGCCGCGCCATGCCTTATCTGTACTAGGCACTAAAAACGTTTGCACGGAAACTGAAAAAGTCGATAAAAAAAAAACTAGCTAAAGCTGCAAACGACTATTGTCTGTTTGTCTATTTGTCAGTGATTTTATGATTTACTTGTGACTCGACAATACTAAGCGGGTTGGTAACCGGCGGTGCGTAGTTTTGAAATTGTAAAGGGTGAAGCTCTGTAGGGTTTCATCCCTTCAAATATTAACGATGTGAATGGTGAGTCGGTCATTTATATTTTTAAAGATTACTATTAGATCATGTGGCGGTGAGTTCTTTATATATCATTTATTAAAAAAATACGTTCGGTGCTAATAATTACATTAATGTTTCTTATCTTTGTCTATTCTTAGTGTTTGAGTAGAATTTATGATATTAGTCGAACTTGCTTTTTAAGTTGTATTTATAAATCCTTAAATTTTTCTTTACCTTGAGTTTCTTTATTGACAATTCAGTAGGAAAACAGCCAATGAAATAACACCAAGGCCGTGGATGGTGAAGCGCGCTCGCCTCGCCCGTATTTATATCTCGAACAGTATCATGTTTTCTTATATTTACGCGAATGTTACACAATATGATAAAATGTTGGTATTTTACTAGATAAAATCTTTAAAATTTAGATTTGTTAAATGGTAATGCAGTTGTAACGGCAGATGTGCAATATGAGGGTGGCAGCGAGCAGGGTAAATTCAATGATCTACACACAATCACATGTGGGTGGCATCGGCGTTCGCGGTGCTACATGGCAAGCGATTAATGGATTTATGTGTCACTTTTAGCGTATATAGATTTTTTATGATCGTGTAGTGTTTATTGCGTCGACAGTAAGGGAATGAGGAAGTCAGCAGTTGGTATATTCGCGGCGCGTCGCCAACGGCCGGCGAGGGTACGGTGTCGCCGCATTGTATTCTAATGAGGGCGAGGGAAGCTGTTGGAGGTCCTCGCTGTGAGACACGCGGATGTACTTAGTATCAGTGAAAGGACGTTTAGATTTTACTCATTTATTCATTGTTTTTTTCTTTAGAACACATTATAAATAAGTTAAAACATTTCTATTTATGTACGCACTTCTTCAAGGTTGTGGTTATTATGGCCTTACGTAATGGAATTATATAATGTACTAAATCGCATTATCCATTTGTATATAATTTCCCTTTTAAAAGCCTTTTATGTTTATGCTCGCTTGTGTCATATATTCTCAATTTTAAATAAAAAAAAGGTAGTAATAACATCATACATCAGAGATCGCCTACTTTCTACACAAAGGACGCTCAAACTGTGATTGCACCTATTAATGATAGAAACAACGCGCAAATCCAACTTGTTATCTACAGCGCACATGTTGTTCAGGACAACCTCGTAACCACTGCGAATATAAGCAAAAGTGGAATAATTATTCCAAAAGTTCGCTTCGGTGAATAGTAGATTAGAAACCCAACGAGATACTGTCTAGACGCTTCGTAGCTTTAGATACTTAAAGTTGCAAAATATGTTATTCACGAATTCAATTTGGGTTTTTATCTTTGTTAATTACATTAAACCCCTCCAAAGTATAAAGTTCAAAATCCAATTAAGTTTTCTATTATCACGACATCATTGTACTTAACAGAGTTTATTGACTGTAAAATACGCAGGTATCGTAACTCTGTCCTGCCGAGTGGTGATTAAAGTAGCTCTCTTAGATACAAGTGCCAAATGTAAATATAAACATTAACTTTTAAACAATATTTAAACAAGATGTATATTATATATATAACATACACAATTTTTAGGCAACATGAATATAATTAGAAAAATTATTATCAAGTTCGCATAGAAACTTTAATGAATAAATTTTAAAACTTCGTTTTAAACAATTTTACAATTTTCATACTTAAGTAATTACGTACGTACGTAATTAAATACGAAATTGTCTACAATAAGTCTCAAGTTAATATTTTTTATTTAGTAAATAGTTCTCAACGGGTGAATTTCGTCTTGTTATATGTGTATTAAATCTATAAAGATCTTATAATATAGGTATGCGTAAGTTCTATAATAAAATTACTAACTAAACTCAGTAGTTAGAGATGAAGGTGTATTATCGCGGGATTTTCTGTCTAGATAATGTTTATACACCATAACATATTGAGTTTGAAAGGGTGACAGTTCAATTTGTTAATTTGGTGAAACTACATGCTACAAGACTTGAGAGGCGCTGGTGTTTTCAGTGTTGACAGCAGACAAGCTTTATTTGGCAGTTTGGTGAAAATTGCAAATTATTATCAGCTAGTGGAAGAAGTCGTTAAGTTAAAAAGTGGAAATATTGGATGGACTGTGTGTTGTGTTTATGTACAATGTTCTCATCGCTTTCATACGTACGATTTGTGTTTGTTTATTTCAATAATTTATTAAATACATTGCTTCTTGAAAAGGAATACTGATTTGTATGATATTTGTAGCTAACAAAAAGCGAGGGGTTCGCTGGCAAACGATCTCCGTTAGGAATGATAAAAACTAACAATAAATTTATAAGTAGATCATATAAGTCGTCGTATGCACTGCACTGCACATGTGTACTGCAGGTGTCAACTTCAACTTAAAGGACTTTTCAAAAATATAGTACACGCAAGCGGGGGGTCTACGCAAAATGGAAAAAATCTCCACGTGCTGTGCTTAGAGAGGAAAAGTTTGAGCAGCTCTGCTCGGCTCTGTCACAAGTTGTGTAGAGCGGGGTCCCAGTAATGTGCATCCATTGTATTTTAATGATGAACGAGCACAACGGGCGTGTCGCTTTACGGACCCCTGTGGATGTACTCCGAGCGAGGATCATCACATCATCATAACACTTTTAATATCATACCTTCTGTTATTAATATTGAATATCACCAATCATCATTTCAAGCGATGGACGTACACTGCTGGATATAAGTATACAGTATTCCACAAAATACAATCTTGTGCTGTTTAGATCCAATAGCTCTCAACTACTCTTGGATCACCAATAACCATATTATCTTTTATAACGAAATAAACATTTGATTCAATTTATGAAAAATGTATGACAAAGTAGTACATTTGTCGAGGCGATGAGAAGATTACGCGTTCGCCTCATGGTAAGTAATACACTTGCTTATAACCGGCGTTGGTTATGATGGTATACACAGCACCATATTGCGATAGTCACCTTGAGAAATAGTATTAAGTCTCCTTATCCTAGTAGTTTCACTAAAATAACCTTTCAAACCGCAACACAGTACTGTTTACACAGCATCTTTTGGTGGTATACATAATTTATTACATTGAAAATAGTTTTGCAAATTTTTGTTTTATATATTTCTTTGTAAAAGTATACTTTATACTACTATCCCGTATATAGTTGGAAGTGAACGTTAAAGTAAACATAATAATGTTGCAAAATTTAGCCAACTTAGAAGCCGTAGCGCTCTTACAACGCTCAAAGCGGCTTGGATACAAAGCCGGCGTGGATTTACCTATTTCCTGCCTAGACGCAGCCGGAAGCGGCTATTGCAATGTCTTTGAGCTGCCGTTTCGTCGGTACGTTTAGAGTTATGCGAAAACATACCTTATTGTGTGGTCGTGTAACGCTTGTTGTGCGGCGTGCAGCACGAGCGATGCATTAAGCCTCCGATTGCATTTCGATTAAATTGTCCCTGTCGCTCGTTTACGAGATGTTAGCTCTATACCGCAAGACATTTCGTACTTTATTGATAACCAAGGTTCAATTCCTACACCACTGTTATGGAGTTTGGATGGTCATCACCACCTTCTTATTATAAATCTGTCGTCATAACATAACATTGCAATGCTGACAGATATCTAACCATGATTGTATATTTAAATACATAATTTTTTTATTGTTTACTTTTATGTATATCTTTTTTTTTATATATATCACAATTTCAACAAACGTATTAAACCGTATGTATCTATCACCATCTTCGCTCGTTTTCTTTGTCACTTATCACCATGTAAAATTTTTAACTTAGCTGATTGGTTTTGAAAACTGTAGAATATGTTGTTATAGCTTTTTTATCAACCTTTAAGAATAGGGCTGTTAGAATATATTATATGATATCTGTCTATTATATAGTATTCAGAAAGTCTTATTCTACTACATGTGTATGGAATTCTGTCGATTAATTGATAAAGTGTTTCGCTTTTCGTACGAGTGTTTGGTTCCACACTATCTCGTTAGATATTTCCGTAGCAAACATTTAACAGGTAGAAAGTGACTAGTGCCGGAGCGTCTCGCTTATCGCTAGGGGACGCGATTTGAGGCGGAAATTGGGTTTTCTGAGTGTTGGCTGCGGCGCCGCCGTTCTCCTGTACCTGAATTAGGAATCTTGTTAAGCGGCGAACGCTCGTTTGTTTACTTGTCGCGCTTTTGTTTCCGTCGAACTTTTACCACAAGCTTAATATTTAGCAATACTAAATACTTTACAGATTACATGAAATAATAAATTGCAAAGTGAATATGGAAAATTAACAAAGTAGTAGAAGTCTTACTTATAGGCTTATTCCAAAAGACGGACAAATAATGTTCATTGTTTATAGAAAATTTATTACATTATACATGTTCATCGATCATATTTGTATTATTATACATATGATCACAATTTTGAGACAGCGTCAGAAGAAGTTTCTGTACAAAATTCAATCGAGCGGGAGCGTGACGCGGCTCGCGCACGATAACCTATATATTATATGCCCGTTATCAAATAGCGGCCTTATGGCCCTCGGCTTTAGGGTCCAGTACGCGGCCGCCGGCGGCACGGGACGGCCTGGCAGCCTGGCAGCGTGGCAGCGGTGCGTAATGAAGTGCGGGCCAAGTTACGCGATCCATGAATATAAAAAGCGCGTAAATAAATAGCAGATGCGCGAAAAATTCACCCCGGCTGTAGCGCTTAAAGCATTACAATTGCGGCGAGGGGCGGGTAGAGGAGGGAAAAGGGGGGAGCGAGAAGGGAGAGGAGCAAAGGACCCCTGTGACATGATTCTCACGCGAGGCTACTTCCTTTCAGGCTAATGAATGGGAACGCCGGCACCACGGCACACTAATTATTGTCGCTGGTGACGATTAGACGGACGCGTTATATCCTCGACGCCGTAGACGCGGAGTCTTCGCGCGAGACGTGTATACTAACGATATAAGCAATTAAAACCTTTTCTTAAATGAAAACAGTCTAAGAAATTCTTAAGAAGGCATTTGAATGGTAAATTAATTTACCCGTCATCCCATAACTGTGAGACTACGTTAAACGCGACTGGTTGATGTTCAATGCTGAAGTGATTATTGCAGGATTCAAATCGAGTTTTCAATTCAAATTAATTTACGATTCGTATTTGTAAGGTCTAATGCGACAGGAACGCAAAGTAGGTCTCCTCTCCACATACATTTCTGATTATAAATAGTATAAGCAAAGTATCGTTGAAAATTATTAACACGTTAAAAATTTCTTTGCACATTCACTATAGACGTTTTATTTCGTTATTCCTTTAAAATATATTTATGAAGCACAAATTTTATTTCTTTGTAAAAAGGACTAAATTAAAATTGCAAAGGGGTTTCCAATTTATTGTCTTCATTATTCTCCTCGAACAGAAATAGACTCGTTTTGACTTCTGCTATTACATCATCACTGCTTAATTGGTGTAAATATTGAGGTATATTTAACTTACTCAAACGATAAAATTACTTAATTAAACAAAATAATCACGATATTGATTATATATTTTATTTTCAAGAAAGCTTAAGTACAGGTTTATACTTATACTGTTTGACTTATCTAGACTATCTTGGGCAACAGAATCTACCGCCAGTAAACTTCTCCAAGTTCTAAGCCAACTGATACCTACAGTTTGTTAAACTTTATTGGTGCTGAGTTGTTTTTTTGAACAACTTTATTGAAGTCAAATACGAAGTAAACGTTAGAAATTTACATAGGGTATACAGTAACGTACAATTGCTTTTCATTCGTTGATTATCAGCTAATATATATCTACTACTGGATATAAGCCACCTCCAATATTGAAAGTATTTAGGCCGTCTTCTACCACGAAGGTCCAATGCAGGTTGGTTTAGCTTTTGGTTACTAAAGTTTTATTGATTTCCTGTTTCTATATGACAATGAATTAATTTGTTAAAACATTACGTATGGAAACGAAAAGTTTTGATAAAAAATAATCAATACGTTACTCATAAGAAATTTTAATGCTCACCGTAATTGTATATAATAAGAAACTATAATTGGTTTGTCCGTAGGAATGTTGGAGTTGTAACGTGGTTGTGTTTCAATCGTATGGTTACACAAACACATGCACCGAATACTTAACTGTGTTCAATTAACAACCAGTTTATCAATGTGTTTGCAATTAGCGACACGTGTAATTAGTATAATTAAATTTTGTGCGAATACGGCAAGGAATGTTTATTGATTAAAAAAAGTGTTATTGTTCGTATACTATTGGTACGTGAAGAGCATGAAAGATATATTTTTTGACGTCTGTTGTTTATTTTCTATAATGTGGAGGATAAATAAAGTTTATGACCATGAAATGTATGAGCAAATCATTATGGTTTTCTAACAAATTTTTGTAAAAGTGAATGCTTCTAATTTTTTATATAATTCCATGAGCCGTAGTTTAGTTTTGTACAGTATGATGTTAATTTTAGAAATAATCAACGCACAAAAAATAGAGGCTACAAATATAGATCGAAAGGCATTAGGTATCAAATTCTAGACTTAAAAAGATAGCCTATTCTGGTTTAATACTACATGAATTCTTATAGAAATTGGTGTTGTTATTTTAAACGAGACGATTATTGGGATTCGAGAAAACACGTTTCGCTCTTATTAACTGTTAGCAGAAGTAGAGGCTGTAAGAAGGCAGCATCATTTTAGAAATTTTGCCCGTTCGCGTGTGGAATTTTAATATAATAGCGCTGGAGAACGATCCGTACGCAAAGTGTTCCGTTCACGGCGAAATGTTATTTATTGCGAAGGACTAAAGGATAACTATTAAATGTGCGGTGATTTCATGTCGTCGGTTGTAGTATTGTAGTGAATACGCGGCGGGGAGTCCGTCCACTGGATAACGTGGAAGGGAAATCTGACAGGCGGGTCGCATGCGGTCCAACCGACCCCCGATTCACCCGGCAATAGTGTTTCATATTCGAAGAAATCGATGCAATGATTTTTAATTTTTTTTGCTATATGTATATAACAAAAACTACTTCAGTATCAAAAGCTCCTTCGTTCATATAACTCCTACTAATATCTTCCCTTTCTTCGCCATCGCTATGCTAATTCAAAGGCTGACATATATTCATATTGCTATAACAGCGACGTTTTTAATTTATTATTTTTTAGTTGTTTAGTTGCAGATACATCGGGCAACAATTAGTTTAAACATAAACATTCAACTAAACTTAGCAGTACATTATCGTATTTAATTTAAATCTAGTTAAATCACAAAGTATATTGAATCGAAGCTTTGACTTTATTACTCTTCGTTGGTAATACATCTTCTATATGTACCCTTTCAAATATTTAAGATTAGACGCCAGTTTTTCGAATGGCGGTATATAGCTGTAACTGACTCGGTTTTTTTAATATTTCAGTCTTGTATTAAAAAAATTTTTTTTTTCTAGTCTAGTTAAAAATAGAATATTGTTGTTATAAAGATTCATTGAATTAAATTTTTTAACTTTTCCTTTTTTTTACTTTATAGGCGTTGTCGTAATCAATTATCATCGATTTTCACTTCCACGATTTTCATGTACTGTATTTACTTGTTAGCATATCACAATAGCATTTAATTTAGATCCTCTCATCCAGCCCCCTTTATATTCGAAGCCAACTAATAGCAATTTTTTTTTTCCTTATAAATTTTGCGGGATCCACCCGGCGGGGGTGGGCTCGTGGCCGGCCCTCGCGCCGTTCGGAACATGTGCACACGACGTATTATTTGTGCTTTTGAACGCCCACTCATTAGGATGCGCGGCGGCTCGTGACGGGGGGGGGACGGTGAGTGCGGG
>DWLS01006913.1:0-11191 GCA_018246255.1 Pachliopta kotzebuea | reverse complement strand
ATATACTAAGGTTATACAATGGCTCCTTATGGCTAGTTTATAAACTATATGTGATTAATGGATCTGTTATCCGAGTACAACGGATTCCTATTTAATTTTATTAGTAATTGTTTCCTTTGTTCATTTTCGGCCTTTCTCTCTTGTTATATTTATTTTTTGCGATTTTACTAAAGCATTTAGTATTATTTTAGTTATTTTTCCATTACTTTCTATTTTATCTAGGAAGAGTGCATAATATTAAACAGTAATAAGAGTCGTTAGAATATTGAGATTATAAACACTTAAAAGATTCTTGCTCGGGCCCCAAATTGTGCCCATTTTAAGACAAATACCTGGTTTTAAAACCGAGTCACGTAGGTACTTCTTATTTTACTAACATTTAATTTTCAATATGACTTCCCAGGTGTATAGTACTAATACGTGCCGCATGAATTGCCGGATTCGTCTTATGATCCAGTTGTGCGGTTGCAGACCATTTTACTACTTCTACGCAGGTCAGTTTGCTCTAATAATCCTCGTTGCAGTCGACTGCAAGGAACTACATAGCGGCAATTTACATGACTCCTAATTAGTTACATCAAATTGGTTCCAGAAAAAATTTAGTCTAAATTTCAATCCTCAAGGCATAAACATTTGATGCGACGATGACTCAGTTGGTATGTGAAGAAATTAACATGTTCCAAGAACAGTTAGCATGAAAATGTATTATCAGTTAACCCATACTTGGCCAACGTAATGGATAAGTGACCTTCTCTATTCCCAGCTGTGAGATTGTTAAGCTCGCTGTTTATTTAATATCTTCTAAGTTGTGCCAAGATACTGGGATCTGATCCAATAGGAGTTCTGAAATGTCAAAAACGTTTTTAGTGTTTTAACTGCTTCAAAATAGTATGTTTGTACAGAAGGCAAACCATGCGACCCATCGGGCATGTGGTGCTTGGCCACCCGCAGCCAACTGCTGGCCAATTTTGGAGGCGTAAAGTGTGCGTGCAGCCAGCAGTGCGTAGACGCACTGTTCAAGGAAATCTCAGTCGTCGACCAGCACTGGTTGGAATACAGTTCCTAATAAATCTATCTGATCTCTGGATTCTAAACCACGATAAATCACCAGTCTGTTTTATTCAGACCCTGATATGAGACAACTTTAAGCCGTCAATTTAGATCTTTTTATCATTGAAGTTATTGGAATCGTTAAAGTCTTCAAGAAAAGAGTGAATAGGCATTTGCTAGGTTAATGCGCTTTACCATCATCGACCACATCTTCACTTAACACCAGATGGGATCGTGGTCAAGAATTAACCTATACATACGTAAAAAAACAAATTGCCTTTCTTCTTTTTAGAAGTCAGGAGCTATTCGAAGATTTTTAACTTCATCATCACATATAAATTATTCTGATGCTTATCACACTGGTGAAAACTTACACGTGTTTAGAGTACGTCTAAATAGATCTAAATTAAGTTTCATTTACACGGAAACTTACGTAATATAGTCTTGACCGTCCAAGCCAATTGATAATAACCTTTTCACCACCAATCTCTCCAATTGGGCTCCACAGGGACCGCGGTCCGTTCCAGAATCGGGCAGCAGTTCGCTTCACCGTGCAAGCTCCTAGGACCAGGTATACAAGGGAGATCGTCTTTCATTTCGAGGACTTGGTCGGTAAGTAGATTGAAACACAGAATCTCCTACCAAAGAATGTTTTAATGTGTTGAAATATTACTGTGTTTTAGTTTTAAGGCCGCTGCAGCTAGTTAAATTACTGGAGTAACGAGTCTTGTGCCGATGTGTTGCCGTGTAAACAATACGTGCTCCAGAGTCCTTATAGTCAATTTATCTTTCAGTTATAATTTCTTTATTACCTTCCCCATCTTTAGTTCAATTCTTTGTTCTTTCAAATCCATCTTCCTGATTACCGAATATTCTAAATCTGCTGTTACAACAGCTTTGTTGTTTTATACTGTTAACATATGAGTGTCAAAGTATTCTGAGTGACCGCTTTTATCGAAATTGATGGTAAGGAAAACATATTCCGAAAGAACAACAATAACATCTGTTCTTCCTTCACAGTGTCGTTCGGAGGAGCAGCGGGACTCTTCCTAGGCGCAAGCTTCATCAGTTTCGTGGAGATTATTTACTTTCTCTTGGAGAAAGTTATCACATTGCGTTTGCCAAAAAAGACCAAAACACGTAATACTTTGGTAAGGATTACTGAAAGAAAGAAAGAATTAGTAGGATAAGACAATGATTATTTTATTTACGGACTTACAGCAGCGACAGTCATCAGAATTGAGTTGACTGGCATCGCAATATATTCAATATACCAACTTTTTTTTACTTATGTATAGGTTAATGCTTGACCACTATCCCACCTGGTGTTAAAGGAAGATGTGATCGATGATGGTAAAGCGCATTAACCTAGCAAGTGCCTATTCACTCTTTTCTTGAAGATGCCCACATCGTAGTTGGACGGGAACACTATTTACAATCCCTTGCAGTTTGAACTCATTGTATCTAGAATATAAATTTTCCTGGAGCTCTAAAATATAATATTGATAAAGCTGTAATTTAATAAAGAAACATAATCTTTTCAGGTGGAAGAATCCAGAATTCCTTTTGAAACTAGCCGCATTGCACAGCTCACTTCTGTTCTAGAAGAAATAAAAGAAAAAGTGGAATACGGAGATTGTTTGCTTCGATATTAAAGAACAGCACATTATCAATAAATTTAAATCATTACATTGTTACTGTTCCCCAGTTACCTTGAATTATGGTATTGTAATAGCACCGAACTCATTTATCGACATGTTAAGGTTTTGCTTATTTCAATGCTTCAAGGAAAGAAAGACACATTACTTGATACGGATGTATGATGTCCTGCTATCGCTTTTCTAAGAATACTTTGAAAAATATTATCTGATGATGTCACCAATGAAGACAGATCTTAATCATTTAAGTTTCTTAGAAATTTTAGGCAATTTCTTTTAACCATGCCTCATGAAAGGAACTCTCTGTGTTTATTCATAAGCATGAGTCGTACTTACAAAATTGAACACGTAGTCGACAAATATTTGTAATATTTAACTTAGAAACTTGATCCCAAAATACTTTAAGTATTTCCAATAAACGCTAATTTTCATTAAACTAGAAAATAATGTTATTGAAAAAACATAAAGATTAAAATTAATCTTAGACTACGTTTTCATTTAAGCATTAAGTATGTTTAGCTTGTAAAGTATTTAGTAAGTTAACATCATAGTTAACAGGAGATGTAATGGGTCCCACAGAACACCTCACGGGTTCCAAGTCAACCTCACCTGCTCTTGGTGCACCCTGTTAAACAACAAACGAGTCTCTGACTCCCCACTAACCCCCATTGGACCAGTGTAGGAGAAACGACCCATACCCCTCACTGTTGGGAGAGGCTTATGTTCAGCAGTGGACGTCTATCAGCTGATGACGTCAATGTTAACATCAAGATTATAAACATAACAAAAAGTACACAATAACACAGGTACAAAATCCTCAGTAATTTATAAAACAGTATAACTTTTAATACTTCTTTTAATTTATTAAATACTTCATAGTTTTTCCCACAAGCTACTAACCCGCGTACTTGTAAGTAAATACCCAGTTTTAAAACCTGTTCCGTAAGTACACCAGACACCTAATTCTTAAGTTTTTGGGTTTCCTGAAAGAGTTCGCTTACCATGATAAAGCCTTACCAACAATCAGATTGTAAGTTTAGTTATTTAAGTTTATTCGCTCTACATATGCAATAGCAATGAAGCGTTTATCTATCTATCTAATTACCATTTGATTTTAACTATCGAATACAGACAAACTTACAATTCAATTCAACAAAATTATCGCGTATATACCATACATCGATTGGACATAAATTTTTTTCCAGTTCATCCGCCGTACTTAGTAAACTGATGATATCATTTTGTACCGATCAACAAATATGATAATACTCAAATAAACCGTGCAAAGGAATTTCCGCTGCTTTTGTATAAATTCTTAGGAAATTTAGATACAAAATCGCCCGCCGTTTTATACGATGATGGTACACCGGGCGTGGCCCGCAACTACACTACAAACAAATCGTTGATCGATATCACTTCGCAGAAACAGCGCTCTATCTACTGATAAGGGCGGCCGTTAAATTTTATTACACCTCCATTTTACCGTGACATGGTACTAAAGTTATTACACAACGAAATTTGAATCAGCGTTTTCCAGCGACCTTCACCACCATGTGGAAAGTCTTCCAGAGTTACCGACGTCAACTGCATCGGTCTTCCAAGACCAATTAGAACAGGATTTTTTGGAATAGAAAGGACATCCAGCAATGAAAGTCTTTCAGTTGATAAGGATGCTGATTTATACCAGATATCTTTATCGCCAATTCTATTACACTTACATTTCAACTACCTATTTGGCACAGTGGTTTACCGTTTACTAAGTAAAACTATGTTACCTGGTTTTAATCTGCGGTCACATGTTGTAGACTTTAGTAGGTTTTCTTCGAACCCGCTTTGTTAGCCATCACTTTCATATTTTAAATCTGTCTTATTAACTGCAGCGCTGTGTTTCGGCTAACACTATATGAAAGTCATAGTATTTTAAGAGAAAGAACAACCATAAAAGTTTAAGTAAATTATTAACTATCATCAAAATAAATTAATGTTAATTATTAGATCATTGCCCATAAAACGTATATTGAATATGAGTGGGCCTAAAATGGTACCCAGCGAAACACCAGAACAAGAATTACTCAGTTTCGGTGTTATCATCTTATCAATGTTGCCGTATCGCCCACCTTTACACTGAATTTCGAAATATTGATAAGATACTACCGCGAATACTGTACGCCATTTTTAAATAAAGCACACAGTAGGGGCCGGTGTATCGAATGCTTCAGTAAAGTCCAGTAAATTGTGCTGATTTATTTTTCGGGCGTGGCTATACAGGACACAGGTCCTATTCCGGTGTGTTCAGTGCGGACTCCAGTGTTGATGTAAAAAATGGGCTACAAGGAGTTTCTATTTGTTTTATTCTTGGTCAGCAGTGCAACAGCACAAACTTGTAAGTAGATAAAATTATTATGTAACAGTAATCAAATATTTAATAGATATCTCATTTGAAATAGCCTTAGTTGTAATAAATTGGTTAAAATAACAATAATCTACACAAACATTATTTTTCTTTTAAAACTTTTTAAAAGTTACTTATGTAATTAAAATTTGTTAAAATTATTATTAGATAAGTAAAAAAAATATCTTTTTAAAAAGTTTGCAATATATCACATTCTGTTTGATTGATAGCATTATTGGTTTGATTTAATCTAGATTTTATGTTTGTAATTGAATTACATACAATTAGTAAAACATAACTAATAAAAGATCATTACTTAGTCATAGTAGGCCATAATCCAAAGTTTGGTCTGCAACATAGATCTTGCTGGTAGCTCTTTAAAATCATAAACAGTCATCATCATTATCAACAGCCTGCGGCAGTCCACTGCTGGATATTGGCACAGTGAATAAGGTAACAACAGTATTTAGTAATATGTGATCGTTGAAATTTAAAATGGGTTCCCAACCTTTAAACTTTTTCTAACACTAACCTTACATTACAATGTTTCTCATTAGTTCCCGCTATCGATAGAGGAAGTGATTTCAATATTACTTTTCCAATGACTAATATACAAATAACTAGACTACTATAGACGTCATTTTATATCGATACATATTACCAGAACTTAAAAGGGTTAAAGGTTTTTCCAGTAAAATCACAGACCGATGAGAAACAATCGAATACTATATATAATCTTTAGGTTTTTTTATCGCAGGTTACGATAGGAAAATCTAAGTCTATTATCTAGTGCATAAACACCATTTTTATCTAGTCTATATAAAGCAATATTCTAACGAAATAAATCATCATCTGGATCAATATATGTTCAAATTCTTTATATACTTGATTTTTAAATATGATTTATGTAAACAGCCGTCGTTTTGTATTCTCTGTTGGGACGGAGTGTCTTTCTACACCCATATAGAGTCAAGGACATGTACCTAACAAATTAATTTCTCCAAGAAATCTAAACTTGTTGTATTTACTTATTAAACGCGCAAGTTCAGATGATATCAAACCTGCGCCTTTTTTGACGTATACAACCACTACACTGTTGTGAGTTTATAATACTTATAACGATGCATTGAAAGTCCTGTGTAGCTTACCACTGTGAAACTCCTGTTTCAACTATCCTTCAATTTCATACAACTGGTATGACATCAAAATGATTAATCACAGCTTCATCTGCTCCTTCCTCTCCTTAGTTGACATTATGACCTCCATTTGGTAAGCCTTTAAGCGCAGTTTATAACCGCTTGCCGTATAAAATGGAGGTCCCTGATTCGTTTCCACAGTCATAGGCTTTGTAAGGATGTGCGGTTTTTTGAACCTACTTAACTAATTACCACTCTTATATTCTAGCTTTCTTTTTTTATTCGAAAAGGCGACGAGAAAAGTAAGGCGCTCACGTAATGGTAAGTGATACGCTCTCAAATAACGAAGCGTAGGTAAAGATGGTATACACAGCATAACATTGAACGTCGCCTTGAAACATAAAGTGTTGAATCTCGTTTCCCCAGTAATTTCATTAGCATACAGCACCATTCAAACCGAAATACTGTAATGGTCATAATGTTATGTAGAGATAGAAACAGGAACAGCAGTGATACCTGCCTAGAACATCTCCGGTAAATGAGACCTACCAAGACCAGTGTATGGGGATTGTCCCATTCCTTTCGTCAAACTACAGCTTTGGCTGAACACGCTTGACGAATGGAATAGGCGGTATATGGAAGGGACGACGGCGTCCACTACCCAGATGTTCCGCATCCTTCGCCGGCTGGAGCTGGATACGTGTCTGGTTCAAATGTTCACCGGACACGCATCTAGAAAATGTTAAGAGAAGGAACAAATAATATAAATTAAAAAAAGTTAGTAAAAATAAAAATAAATTAACAATGTGTATGTATATATAAATACAAAAATGTAGATGCAGCGAATTTTGGACTGAGAGACGATGCATGAAAGACGATAAAAAGAAAATGTAAGTGTGGACCAAGAAAAGTATAAAATAAATGGAGATAAATTTTAAGGAAAGGAATTGAATGAAAATAAATAAATCGAAAAACAGAACCCTTACCCACGACACGAAGAGGAACGACCGTATAAAAAGGAAAAAAAAAAGATACCTACTACTAGTACCTATCTTCTTCACCTCTAAGTTAGTTCCTTCTTTATTGGTATTGACAGAGTGGTCGTGGTTATTTTTGGTGTTGATGGCTAGCTTCACAACACACCAGCTTCCTTGTATGATACTACATGTATACTATCATCATCATCATCTCCAGCCTTTTTTAATTCACTGCTGGATATAGACCTTCCAAAAAGTCTTTCATCATATGTATGCATTATAATAACAAAGCCTTTTATTTACCATTACCTAACTATTACATGTTAATATTTTTAAATATACTGTGTATTAGTCGACCGCTTCTGAAAATGAAGACAAACGAAAGTACTAATGACACCTTTGGTGATAGCACGAGAAAACATCGACTCTGATTTAAAAAAATAATATTTTTAAAAGGTTTTATTAGCATCCTTTACGATCCATCATGTTAATACAGCTAAATGAAACGATAGTTTCATAAAAAGTACATTACTTTACTAAAAAAAACAGCAATGAACACACTGCCACCGGCAGCTAACGACCGCACAAATCTACCTCGCGATGTATTTGATTTCAATTTGTACCTTATCCCATAGGGGCACAGGCCCGTCGCTGACTTATGGTCATTGACCCCGAGCATCGGCTGTTTTTGATTTTGTATTTCATCTTTTTATATTATATTTTTCTATTGTTTGCTTTGCCTACATCAAACTTAATCGTCGAGAGGAAGTCCTATTTGGGTATAAGCCTCCTCCAGTTTAATCCAATTTTCTTTATCCTTAGCTCGTTTCATCCATTCTTTTTTAGCGGTGACTACGATATGGGTGTAATATAACGTTACCATAATTTAAATATAACATTACAAGATCATAACGCGTTATCTAAAGTTATAGTCATATGACTTTAAAACCTGTGTCCTGCCTTTATGGACAGATAACGACATGCAAACGGCCATGCGGAGCGATAAATATTTTAAAGTATTTCTTTAGTGCAATCTTTGAATAACAAATCAAATATGATACTGTAAAATTATTTGTAAATTGATAAGTACTCTTAATTTTACGCTTGCTGGAACTCTAAGCCTTCTTACCAGATTAGATTCAAAGCAATCTGCCTTCTAAATGCAGTTTTACAGATATCCAGCTTCCAACAAAGAAGCTCGCTCAAATGGAGAGCTAACTCACGTATCTCCCAACCACGTAGAATAAATTTTTATACCTTCTATCACCGGAAACTCAAACGGAGACTTTACTTACGCATCTTTCAATCATGTAGAGTAGGATTTTATACCTTCCATCGTCTGAAGCTCAAAAGAAATGTAACTCACGCATCTTCTAATTATGTAAAGCAATATGTTCTTAAACCTTCTATCGCCGAAAGCTTAAATAGAGACCTAACTCAAGCATCTTCGAGGCATATAGATTAGGTCTCTATGTATAGAAAATATAGGAAGCGGAAATTGTGATCGTTTCTTTGATACATATTATGGTCTTGTTACCGTGGTAAAGTTTCTATCTACAATTTATCAAATTTAAAAAAAAATTGCTGAAGGTAGGTACTTTTTGCCGGAGACCGTCTAGGTAGGTACTACCGCAGCTCCTTTTATTACCATCAAATAGTAGACAAACATTACTGTTATGGTTTAAAGGAGGTTGTATGTCAGTGAATTAACTGGGATAACGAGACTTAACACCTTACGTCTCAAGCTCAAACAGCGTCACGTTGTTATGGACAAGCGTATCATTTACCACACAGTACTATTTCGACACTGGCGTTTTAATGAAAGCAGATAATTTTCATTCAACAGTCTACTTAATGTGCCCAGTCTGGGCATAAAAGCCTACCATCACAAGGAAAAAAAGTAATTAATCAATCATCTATATACATTTCTTAATATACTTATGTGTAATTATTTAATTTCAGTCAGAGTTTGCATCTCCACCGCGAGTCCTGTCCTGTGCCAGAGTCTAGATAAGGATGGCAGCCAGGCTATCTGTCAGCCCGTCGAGTCCAGGTATAAATGATTTTGTCTAAATTTGTTGTTTTCCAGAACTCACTAACAAAAAATCACCTAAATTCGTAAAACTGAAGAAGAAATGATTAATATCCTTTTTTAATTTTTTTATTTAACGAGGCGAGGAGATGAACAAGACCTTCTTCACTTGATGGTAAGTGACGCGCCTGCCGATAACAGGACGTTGGTGAAAATAGAATACACAGCACCATACTGCACTCGCCTTGTGACGAGAGGTGTTAAATCTCATTACCGCAGTAAATTCTCTTTGTGTAAATGTCCCTGATCAAAAGAATCATAAAATATCAGAGACGGCTTACATTATGACATGATTATTTTTTCAAAAAAGTGAAAAGACGACCATGTCAGTAGTCTGGTGATGTATCTTCTGATTACTTCCATGATGCAGCAGCTAACAATTAAAAATCTGTTATTTAAGAGTGGACTGCGCGCTGAGGTTGTCCAGGAACGCCGTAGACTTCGGCGTGTTCTCCGAAGAGGAGATGATGCTGCTCGCACAGATGCAGCCTAACGACAACAGGGTCGTGGCTACGATTAGGGACGTGAACCGGCAAGGTAGTTTATATTTAGCGTATTAAGAAAAGAGAAAGACATCAATACATTGAAATCGCGGTGAAATTTGGATTTCTGATACCAATGAAGATAACTCAAAACTTCTCATTTTTTATCTATCCTCACACTTGACATTCATTTCACATGATGAGAAGTGACAATGATACCAAAGAAAGTGAAGAGTTTTCGGTTAGAATACTGGCTTTCTTCCTGTACATAATATTCTTCCTAATATAGATCCAAAATAACTGCCGCTATTCAAACTCCAACTTTTAGGCAGTGACTTAAACCATTAAAACTTATTTACCATCAAGTAAATAGTGTGTCGGTCTAACCCTTCCAGAATACTTACTACTAAATACACCATTCCAGAGCCATTCGCCTTCGAAGCCGTCGCTGTGGTCTCCAGCACCCACACTGGAGGTTTAGAAGGCCTGCGCGGCAGCAGCTACTGCCACCCCGGCTTCGACGACGAAATACGTTGGTCTCCGAGGGTCTTGAAGACTTTCGAACGACTGGTACATATAACTGGACACATCAGTTTCTTTAGTATATTAGCTAATATTACTTCTTTCTTTCACGAAATAATAAATACAAGTGGCTCATACAAAATTCTGAAACATTGAACACCAACAAAAATGTCTCCTTCGGTGTATAAGAGCTTCAGGATCTCATGCATCATCCACTAGATGCTCTCACTTTGAATGTTCAAGAAGGAAGCATAAGGGCGAAGATCATTTCACAAAGCTATACAATAATCAAATTCTCATACTTTATCAGGTGGCCCGCACTGACCGATGCCCAGACGCTAACGTAGCAGGCAAGACTGCTGAAGAGTTGGAGCTGGAGACCCTCAGTCAGTTTTTCCCCAACGCCTGCAGGCCCGGCCCTTGGAGCGCGAACACCACCGTCGACGCAAACCTAAGTATGTCAATATCAAGTAACTAATAACATTCTTTGTTAAAGGAAAAGAACTTCATTTCACAAAGATTTTTTATCTAGATCTCTAAAGTCTATAACCTAAAATTCTTACTGCCTTCATGACGTTTGACTATACGCTTGTCCCTGTTTCAATTCCCGTGCCATGGTTTATGGATTCTGATTAGCCATTAGTTTTATTTGTTTCTGCCTCACTAACTACTTTCCATATTTTAAACTTCCATCTCTATTATCACTCATCGTCTCCATGACAGCGTTGATGTGTTCGCACTGACAATATATCAGAGCTCGATTATTCTCGGATAACGTTTCTTCGTTTACTACCTCGCCGTCACTTACAAATACAAATACAAATATACTTTATTGTGCACTATCACAGAGTTACAAAAAAAGAAAGTACATAAGAATTTTCA
>DWLS01006912.1:0-11192 GCA_018246255.1 Pachliopta kotzebuea | reverse complement strand
AAATCCTTATGTACTTTCTTTTTTTGTAACTCTGTGATAGTGCACAATAAAGTATATTTGTATTTGTATTTGTACCGCAGCTCCTATTGCAGCCAACAAAGAGTACTATGCAAACATTACTGAGTTCCAGTTCAGAGGATGCTATAAGTTAAAAAAATTACTGGGTAAGGAAATATATTATATATATTATATATATATGGGTAAGGAAATATATTATAAAAATTACTGGGTAAGGAAATATATAACTAACACTAACACCTTATGTATCAAGGCATCGAGGTCTATGTCGTGCTGTGTATACTATCTTAACCAGCGCCAAGTTATGGGCAAGAATATCACTCATCATCAAGTGAACGCCTTGTAATATTTCGTTGTAACTTGACTAGCATACCATTTTTAGTCTAGTGTGTAACTAATTGAACTTCCTATTTATTATTCGATAGTAAGCCATAGCTTATTTATGATCGTAGCAGTGTTTGAATTACATCACATAATTGCATTAAACCAAGTTTTATCAAAGTAGGAACAACTTTGAAAAATTATTAACAAGTTTATTTTGCAAGGACTGAATGTAGTAGGGTTACCAGTATTAACTAAATATTTTAATGAAAGAAAAATGTTATTTTTTCATTTAAATTATAATCAATAACATATACTTATTTTACCTTATATATAATAACCTCAATTTCCTCCTATTTAAAGAATGTTTGAGTCTCCTCTGAGAGAATCGTAAATGGTTTGTTTATGAATATGTTTACTGTCTGTTAACATATATTTACTGGTCTATTAATTTATATATAGACTTAGGTATTTTACTATGTTACCTGACTAGCAGTACCTTGATCTGATGATGAGTAGAGTACAACTGTCGATTCAATATGCATTACAATGTGCAGTCCTTCTAAACTATAATATAGTAATACCATACACGAACATTTCAAAGTACAAATGATCTATATTAAGAAAGAATTAAATAATATATAACAAATTATCAAAAACCATAACAAATGGTTAATATTTTTATTATAGATTGTATTTACAATAAAAAGGAAGGATTGATTAAACCGTTTAATTTCTAGCCATCCTTAAATGCGTCGTCTGCTAAATGAAGGAGGTAAACAAGTTCTTCAAAACATGGTTCTGTAATAACTTCAGCAAATGTTTATACTGAAATATTAAAGTTGAACCTGTGCTTAATTTTACATACCGGCTTAAACCTACCACTTAGATCTAGAAAGTATAATAATTTTACTTATAGTAGACGGTGGGTAGATACCACCGCAGATCCTGTCTAGTTATCCTGTCACCAAATAGTTTTGTGCAAATTTTCTGTGTTCCTACTTAAAAGGTGCTGTAGCTAATGAAATTACTGTGATAACGAGACTTAACAGGTCCTATCAAAGAGCTAAATCTGTTGTTATTATATAATCCTAACTATAGCCTCTTTGTTGTAAACAATTTACTTACCTACTTATCAAGTGGAAGTAAAATAAGAAAATAGTTTACATTGTTATTATATGAACTGGAAAACGGTTCAGGATCTCCGCCTTATTCAAATTACTAAACATTATTTATAATTTAGTTTTTAAACAAGAAAGCTTACATATATTTTTTTAAATACTTTTTGCATTGATTTATGAAAGGGTATATTATCTAGATCCTTTAATCATTTTTTGTTCGTTCTCAATGGGAGAAGTGGAGGTACGGAGAATGATATATAGGTATAACGGTTATTAAATAATTGAATCCGATTTCCTGATCACCATAAAACGGATATTATGGAAATGTTCGACCACACCACGTCAGAGATAGCAGTTCGCTAACAAAATTATGAATTTATTTAAACCAAAGTAAGTATTTACCAATAACATTTTATATATTCACTAGTAAGTGCACTAAAAATATTATAAAATTAATACATTCATAACGTTGTTACCGTAGCTACCATCCATCAGGTTCTTACGTAAATATATATTGCAAATATCAGCCATTAACTTGGCTTAGCGACATCCCATTATGCACGGACGCACGCCAAGAAAGGAAAGATATTAGTAGGATGGTACATTAAATTACTGCTAGTAGTTCTCTGTTACCAGAGACCATCTAGGTAGTTATAGTTGTCAGCTAAAAAGTACGAAGCAAATATAGTAATATTTGCTGCATACTTTTATACTCCGGTTTGAAGGGTGCTGTATGCTAGTGAAATTACTAGGGTAACGAGATTTAACACCTTCTCAAGGCGACGAACCGAATATGCTGCTATGTAAACCATCTTAACTAGCTCCACGTTATTTGGGCAAACGTATCACTTAAAATTCAGTGAACGCCTTGTTTTCCTCGTCGCCAAGTCGAAAGAAAATAAAGGTATGAAACCTTGTTTTTATTCTTAGAGAATGTAATGGTGGTAGAGAAAAGCTGATCTTGTCATCATAACTAAATATATAAATAGAAAAGATGAAGATTGAGTTTTAACTGCTGCTGACTATTATGATATTAAACTATAATTATGTTATATATATGTTCAGCAGTTTACTAGCTCATGAGTCAAAGGGTCCAAGTTCGATTTAACGCTCCATCCAGCTCAACTTTCATATAACTGAATCAAAGTTTCATTAAGGTAAGTCCCCGGCGTTCAGTCTCCGAATGAACTTTGAAAAATTTCCCCGACGGTTTATTTTGTTGAGATTGTACAGTGTTCGGAACTGAACCGAGTTAAAGGATAACTTTCCACATGGACCCCCCCACCAACCCCTGCCCCGTGTTCTGGAAACTTAATTACTAACTTCAGCAGCTTTCCTAGACTTGGTCTTTCAGTCAGGTATTAAATTATTTATTTGTGTCATTAGTTCTACGCAATATGCTATGAACGCTTTATAGTAATTCAAAGTAAATTTGTAGTAATTACTTACGTTTCCGAAAGATCCTTATTACCTTTGTTATTAGGCAAAAAAGGGTTTTATTCTATACACAATTATACGTAGAGTTTTTTCAATTTTAATCACTATTTAGATTAAAGAGCAACGCCTTCCCATATTTGAAATATATTCATTATCAAAGGCTGATAGATGCCCCTTGCTATACATTCTCATAGAATTTAACATCCCTAAAGAATCTTGGATATTATGTTGATGACTTTTACTACTGTATGTTGTATTTTTATAGATATACATTTTTTTGATGAATGCGGTTATTAAACGTTAACTACTTAATAACTTTCTAATCCAATGTTAGATCAATAATTGATTAATTCAATCGTAATATTTGTAAACATAATTATTGTGTATATAATTATATGTTAAATCTATTGGAGAGGCCTACGTTCAGCAGTGGACTGCAATAGGCTGAGATGATGATGATGATGAATTATATGTATATTTTAATTGTTATTTACTGAAATACAACATAATCCATAAGGCATTAATAGTTATTAGAATTAAAATAAATTTTCGTTATCGATTACATGTAACTGTTTATTGAGCCAAACAGTTATGTTCAAATTTTACTGTCTTCCAGTTTGAGTTTATCTAGAAATGAGCAATATTTTTATTAATTGACAAAGAAGCTGTACAAAAAAAAACCCATGATATATTGTCTTAGTCTAAGTTAATAGACAAGTTGGTTTCCGGTTTTTTGTTATTGATCAAATGGTTTTCATAGCTAATGTTTTCAAACATATAAAGTTTTTAATATTTGGTTATGACAATAAGATTATAAATATTATAGACAATCCTTACACTAAGAAGTAACAGAGTTAATATTTATCTGCTTGAGAAGTGCTGGTTGGCGGATGTCACAACATGAAAGCTGTTCAAGCGACTTAGCGACTTCTATAAAATGTTTTCCTACACAAGAAAATTAAGCTCAGTGGTAATTGAAGTGGACCTATACAAGGTAAGCTTTAACTGGATCTAGAGAATTTACTTTAGATTTTCGAATATCAGGTTAACAAAAAATAACGCAGAGGTGTCGAGTGAGAACATATCATTTCGAAGTGTCCTCCAGCAGACATGCTCTGGAACTAAACGACGGAGTTATTGCTTTTCAGAGAAGTACACGGCGCCGGCCGAATCTGTTTTATTGCGGCGCACAAAATCCTCTTAGTTCGTTCTGAGGAAATTGAATTGCTTTCAGGTTGTCGTAACAATGAGAAATGATAGCAGTTAATATAATTAGAAGACCTGGATTCATGAAACCGTTTATTTTGATATTACTATATGCAATTGATTCGCGGAAGTTTCGTCTAATTAGAAGAGGATCTCCAATTTCTGATAATCAATTGGAAATCATCACTTTTTACGACAAACAAATAATAAGTGAAGTATGTGACAGCTACAAACCACTTTAGTGATTGTGTCTAGTATAACGAGATGAATATGGACGAAGATCGGACTAAGTAGCATTCTTTTGGGATAGACGTGTCCAGCTGTGGACTAACATTGCCTGTTGATGATGATGAGTGCCAAAAAATGTTGATCCGCAAGTTCTGCAAGTTTCGAAGCTGTTGAAATAAGAAAGACCGGATTAGTACAGCGCAGGAGTATTCTCATATTCATGGTTGCAATTTGTCGATTGAAAGCAATTTTCTAGTTATTCTACTAGTATATAGTATAGTCTATTATACTAGTAAAATTACTAGATAAAAATAAGAAATATATAATCAACAGTTCAATGTAGTAACTACTGAGACTCCGAGTCGGTAACAGGACAACACCATGTCTTCAGGTGATTTGCTGCATTCATATATCTATGTAGTAATGTTGTATATATAATCTCAATAATCGGTATGTCGTTATGAACGGATTTAAGACATACTAATAAAAAAATAGAGAAAACCAAAGTATAGGTTGTCTCTAAAAACTATTATAGTGATTAAAATCGATTATTATTAGAGAAAAGCAATGTAGTGTATAAAAATTTTTAATTAGGAAAGTATATCCATTTTTTATTTATTACCTAGTGGGTGTTTGAGATGATATTGTGCCTTCGGGAGAGGTCAGGGTTATAAGGAGATTTTTTAAAGTCCTTAGAGTTTAGAGAATTGTGTATTCTCCGTTCGGTATACAACCGAGGTCTATCTAAAGCTATGATATAAGAAAGGATACACAAGATAAAGGAAGAAGGAAAGGAAGAATAATATATAAATAGAAAAAGAGGACCTTTACCCACAACTCGAAGGGGAAAGCAATAAATAATCAAAAAAACAGCCAGAGGCTGCTATACGCAGTGCTAAAATCCTCATCGATGCCAATGAACTCAGAGACTAAATCTGCCTTAATCGTTATATTCATTATGAGTATAAAGTCATCGTTCTGCTATCGAACCCAAAGCTTTCCAAGAGCAAGTAACACAACTTCTATGTTTAAAGTAAATTTGAAAACTTCATGAATAGAAAATTTGCTCGTGTTAAAAAAAAACTACAAATATTTAATCTGGAAACGCGCGCAATAAATTCCAAGCAGCAAAGATTAACCGCCCTCCGCACCTCACTTTGTTCATTTTTATTCATTCAGCATTCACGCCGGCGTGGCCAAATGTATTCATGGGCAAATTCAGTGGAAAATTTCACCAAAAGTTACATTTTGAATTTCTGTTTACTTCTGGCCACCACTTAAACATAACATTTTTCATATTCATTTTCTGGATTTGAGGAATTATTTCACAAAGAAACTGCTCATTATTTATGTAAAGTTTTAGTTTTCAAACCTCTTGTTTCAAAGATTATTTACGTCCTTGTTTAACTGTAATACTTATTAACACTTAAGTAATAAGATTATTGTTTATTATTATTAAGGCAGTATACTCATTAAACTTTCGTTTTGGACTTTAATTAATGACCATAATTTTATTAATTTATATAGACTAATGCATTTCAAAGTCCTTCCTTTAATGATGTGATATGCTAACATAGTGACAGTCTATTCATAAGCTAACCTAGTAACAGTATGCTCTGAAGCTAACTTTCCAACAGTCTATTCTAAAGCTAACTTAGTAACAGTCTATTCTGAACTTTACCTAGTAACAGTCTATTCTAAAGCTAACCTAGTAACAGTCTATTCTTAAGATAAATTAGTAAGTCTATTCTAAAGCTAACCTAGTAACAGTATACTCTAAAACTAACTTTATAACGGTCTATATTAAAGCTAACTTAATGGAAGTCTATTCTAAAGCTAACCTAGTAAATGTCTATGCTAAAGATAACTTACTAAAGCTACTAAGTAACAGTCTTTTCACTCTTTCCTTAAAGACATCCACATCGTTTTTGATCAAGAATCACGGCAACTTTTTTCAATCTTAATGTTCTTATCAAGAACAATAAGCTTTATTCTTGTTAGCGTTCTTAGACTACAGAATATTTTATTTTTATTTCATATAAGCAATGAAACTATCAGATCGTTCATATAATCCGGTATACTTAGTCAAAATAAAAAAGACTTATGTACTAGTTAAAAACTATAATTGCTTATCATCTTTTACTTACAAAACGACTACTATTGACATACTTTCTTGTTCTTATGTCTATTGTTTATTGTATTTATTTATATACATCATATAAAGGTTGATATAAGGGGTTTGGTATTATCTTCCAGTCTATCTTGGGTGAAATATGAGGATATCATAAAGTTACAAGATGAATCTAAAATCGGAATGACCGTGAAATATGTATATATGTAACTACGTAATAAATTAAATAAAAAAAACTAATTACATTTCAAAGAGAAATTGATTTATTAGCTAATTGTTAATAAAAATTACAAAGTGGAGATGGTACAATGAGGTAGATGTCTCATTACTTTATGTACGGTATTTCAACCTTGTACTTAAATTACTTAATGCAAAAACAAGAGAACAACCTTCCCAAGTTACCATTTTGCTACTACGAGATTACTTTCCCTTTTCCATCTGTTTTCTTATTTACAGATGCTAAGTAGATTTACCTCGCGCATACTAATACACCGTGTTACCATTGATCAGTATGATGTAAAGAAAACAATGTGTCTGTTACAAACATATCTAACTCCTTATAATTAAAACCAGGGTTCATTAGCATTGGAAGGATATATAGAATATACTATACTGGTATATATTAAAGCCGTTTTACCAAAACGTAGTAAAGAATTAATAATTATATGAAAGTTGAATTGGGAATGATTTATGGGCTAGTTTCCACCGCCGCTTCTGTTCCCGCCTACAAACATTACTGTTCCTATAAAAAGATAGCTGTAACTTTGTGAAATTACTGAGGTAACGAGACAACATCCTATGTCTCAAGGCGACGAGTGCAATGTGCTGTTTATATCATCTTAACCTGCGCTGGTTATGCGGGCAAGCAGTTCACTTACCATCAGGAGAATTTCTTCTTCGTCTTCATGTCTCTTATATGTATGCATATATATTTATTATACAAATGGTCTAAAAATTAAAGTCCATAAATATAAAAGCAACAAAAAGAAAATTACATGGTTTTTGAAGGTATTAATAGGTTGAAATGTTATTTATGTTTCATAATACTTGTGACTAGTAATGAAGTTAATAAAGCGTGAGTCAGCAGCATCCGGCGAAATGTACGGGAAGCTGGCTGAGTGCGCTTTAACGTTATTACGCCCTCAGTTACCCGTAACTGCAATATTCTATGGGTTCTAGTCGATTTACGCTAAATACGTATTGCTATTTAAATATCATAGGTGTAGTAACAAGTATCAGTATCATTTATCTTACAATCAGTAAACATGTTTCTGCCAACAAACAGTAGAATGCAAACATTACTGTCTTCCGGTTTAAAGGTAGTTGTAATCTAGTGAAATTACTGGGGTAACGAGTGTTGTGAACAATGTTGATTTATCACAGTTGTAGAAGGAACTGCTGACTAGTAGATACAATATGCAGTTGAAGAATACATCTGGTGTAATTTGATGTTTATAGACTACAGTGTTACCATAACAACCATAACCTGGGAAGTGAAGACAAGAGTCGCAGCGAATTAAAAGAATTTTTTTAAATTGTTGGAAATGAGATAATATAACTAAATAACACTGGTCATTAGTGTAAGTTTTATAAAATATAATGAAAAGAAGTGGTTGATATTGGTATAAGGACGGATAAAATGAAAATAATACATAAGCAACGTAAAATAAAATGCAGCATGCGGCGAAATTTGGTTTGAGAAGCGATATGAAGACAACAAATATACAGAAAAATAATTCAAGATAAATAAATGTAGAATGAGAGAAGAGTACAGTTAGGAAATAAGGAAAGAGTAAAGATTGAAAAGAGTATATAAAATAGAACAAATGAAAGGAGTCTTACCCGAAACACGAAGAGGAAATGATAAAAAAACATTACCCGGGATTGCTGAACCCATCACCATTATAATCATCACAGGTTTCTTAAAATTTTTTCCTCAAAAGACTTGTGTTGTTTGAATCCATTAGTTCCCAGCGATTCTTTTGATATTGTTTCTTCTATTACTTTAGTTGTAAATATAATTCTATATATATATAATTATAAAGATTAAATGCTACTTAGTTAATTCTGGAGGTGGATTAGAAATCAATATTTTAAAAACTCCGCCATATATAAATACACACACAAAACTAAAACGTGGACTACACAAAGCTGTGCAACGAGATTGCATGTGCGATGATAGCATTCATTTTATTCCGTTTTAGTTAAGAGCACAAACGACTGAAGGTTTTAGCGTGATTAAAGCTTCGAACCCGTTTGATGCTTTCAGTATATATCCCACTGCTGAGGCTGCGCGTGAAGATAAAAGTTTCCGGCTTAATACTCTCAAGAATCGTTAAACGGAAACACTGCAAATCGTATTAAAGGCTAAAATATCGATTGAAATTCGCAACGTACATCGTTACTTTATAAATATTTATTAACAGGTACAGGTACATCGGTGGATGCTGTTGGAGACGGACCCCTCACTCAGGATATCGATTTCGAAAGCTTTTGTTCAGTTTTTGGTGACGATTGACTGAAATGTTTGAGATGAAGACTACTGGAAGTTCTACCTATTCATGAATATTATACCTTGTCCTTCAAATGCTAAATATTGTAATCGTGAACTTTTACTGTGATGTCATCATAGTCAAGGTCTACTCTTTCGTTCTCTACAATAGAGTATAATTTTTCTTCTCATACAGTGTATATTCTTCTCTGTCTATATTCTACTGTTTACTCCGCCACTTAACCATTTTCCTGATTATAAATTCTTCTTTTCTTTTAGCTGCCAGTACATATAAAAAAGAAAAAAGAAATGGAGAAGGAGATAAGAAATTTAAGCAAAAGATTAGCAGGGTCTCTCGTGACTGTGTGATTATAGTGCGATCGCGAACTTTCATTCCAAGCGTAATCAGTACCGACACAATTTCCGTGATCTATTTACAGCAGTGTAACAAGTTTAAATGTTGACATGGCAATTTCAAAGTAAAAGTTTCTGCTCTGTCGATATCTGCTCACTGCAAAACTTGTCGGCGACATTTACTGCGATATTTTATCAGCGTCATAAAATAAAACTTGGCGTCGTAGAGCTCCGGTTGCACCTTACATGCAGCTTTGATGCCGATCTCTCTTTGTAACTGTCGATTGGATATGAATGTACCGATAGGACGATAAAGTTTTTCTATGATAGATTATTACTACTTTAAACTGGATAATAAATATATTTTCTTTAATTCGTTATAAAAGAACTTATTTCAAAGATGATCATTTTGTACTATTTTATCGTCGCTAGGGTATGGTTCATAGCACAGACTCCAAAAAATTTTTAATTTGATTATGAAATAGATAACATTTTTTCTGGTTACATTCCTTCAAAAAAGTTCGCATTTCTTATAAAAAAAATTAATCCTCGATGTGACAGTATTGAATTCAGGTTAAAGAATTGCAACTCTTGTGGGAATTTCCTTTTTGGCAATTTATAACGTAAACATCAGGGATGTTGGAGTAATCCAAAACGCACTGATGAATCGAACATTTATATCCGCTAAAAACCTGAGGTCTTTGGATAACGTGGTTCATATTAATGTATATGTAATTAATTTTTTAATGTTAGGTTAGTAGATTTTGGAACCTTGAAAAGTGTACGCAGGTATGCCATTTAGAGGCAAAAATTAATATAATTTATCTACTTAAAAAATTGTTGTTGGCTTCTATCCTTTTCATGTGAAGAATTCGTTCTCCAAAGATCAAAGATGATGTTTTGTATAGAACTTCGTGTTATATTAAACATAATATTACTTCTTGTTCATATAAAACGAGTGTGGATAATAATTATTGTTTGAATACAAAATTTATTGCACGTGTTCTGAACTCATACGGTTCTGTGAAATTGCACAATTCAGTTTATGGTGGCCTCGCCTGTTCATGTCCCGGGGGTGGTCGATGCATCTCCAGTACTGACGGCGATGTTCAATTGAAATTTGTGGCAAGAACTTATGCACCGCGGGGCCGAAACATTTCAATATATGCAGATTACGTGTTGCCTCTCTTCGACGTACACATCATATATATGGATTCAATCCTCCAGCTTCACTAGAGTGTTTCGGTGCTAAATGGACTTTATGTAACTTTATTCTTAAAAGATCATTTCTATTTACTTTTTATAACAATATATGTTAACATGTTTCCTAAATTACAAATGCTTTTAGTCACAAACAAATGTTTAGTATTCGTTAAATTTAGTCAAAGGTCGTGCTGTCCTTTTCCGGAAATAGTTCTGTCTCAGTAACTTATTACAATATGAAAGTGACATTGAGAATAACCTGTCTCCCATAAAGAGAAACTATTTATTTGTATTTTAACTAAAATCGCTTAGAAATGAACGCTATGTAAATTTAATAACGACGTTTTTCATGCACACAACATTTTAATTAACCAGCAGTCACGACAAGGACAGTAAGAGAACGTTTATTTCAAATGTAAATTGTAAACGTTCACGGTTAGCCTCAAAATTAGACTTAACAAGAAAAATAATAATTTTTGTAATGACACAAAAAAAATTATTTTATTTATTATTTTTATTTGAATATGCTCTTTTATTCCTCGGACTACAGACCTTGTTTGCTTATTAAATATTTATTTGTTTTTATAATTTTTATCTACTTATCGCAAAAGCCGATAAATGTACATTGTTACTTACTAATTATTTTTATTTCTTTTAACAGTATCCTGTGTAATCTTTTCCA
>DWLS01006911.1:0-11192 GCA_018246255.1 Pachliopta kotzebuea | reverse complement strand
GTCAGTAAAGTAACTATTGACAAGCTTTCGAAGATTTTGGGGACATTTTTTTTCAATTAGTCTATTCTTAACAGCAGACCGGGCGTATTAAAACATGTAAATTACAAGTTTATTACAATATCAAACAATAATAAACTTATTTAATTTATACTGCTATACATTTTTCAAGGTCTAATCTATAACTATCTGATACACTATAGAGATAATTATTTATACATGCACCAACTAGCTAGGAACATGACAATAGTCATCTACCATCTGAAAACGAATAACAACAAAGAAATTATTATAAAATATTAAAAACCTATATATTTTTGATTTAATATTGGGTTAAATGACTTTAAACAACAAAATCTTTCAAATTTTGTGCAATAATAATTAAAAAAAGTAACCTTAACACTGTCGCTACGAAATATTTTTTTGTATATGGTTTAGTATTAATAACGTTTTGACACTCATATAAATTAAGCAAGAAATCGATAACGAAATTATTAAAAAATATTAATAAAATATATATATACTATGAATATCTAAAACAATTAAAATCACAATAATAAGCAGAGAAATTAGAAATTTCATTCAATTTATATATAATTTGTTATAAAGTGAAGCTGTTACAGCAAATATTTTACAAGTCCACCGCACGAGTATTATCTTCGGAACAAATCGTATAAAATTGTACAGTTTTCCTCTCGCGCGGCATTCAGATGCGCGCTTTCTATTAGCAATACGTTCAGTCTAATACAGTTTATTATGCCTCATTTGGTGTATCACACATACGAATGGCGTTTAAACGGAACTTTATTATTTTTCAAAGCGGAACGAGCCACAGATGCGACATTTCAATAATTTCGGATACGGAGCGAATCGTTACACCCGCAATATGGACCTCCTCTGTGTTCTGCTTACCGTGTTTGCGATAAATTGAACTCACGTTTATAATAATACCATAAAAGCGCCATATGTATTCAAATGTGAAGCAATACGAAAAAAATCTCCTTACAGAAAAAAATAAAAACGACATCGTTTTCATTAATTAAATCTTAAAGAATTATTAAAATTACAAATTTATGGGGAGATTCGATGATCATGATGAAAAACAAATTTTTCTCTTTTTTATTACTTTTATTAAAACCTTGTTACTAATGGAAAATACAGGAATTTGCAAAAAAAAAACAATCATCTGTATGTGTACTCATATTACTCCAGAGTCCATAACGATTAAGCTACAAAAAAAAACTTAAATACGAAATGAACTACTTATATTGATAAACGCATTATTTTACTGATGTCTTTCTAGTTCTAGCCAAGAAATGGTTTGTCTGCTGTCTTTGTTTATATTTAATAACAAAACTAAAATTGAGACCAAAAGTAAAAATCCAAAAGTTAACCATTGCATATAGACCTAAACACACACTGTCATTATATAACACACTAAACACTTTTTTTTTTACGAATGTATAGGTTAATGCTTGACCACGATCCCACCTGGTGTTAAGTGAAGATGTGGTAGATGATGGTAAAGCGCATTAACCTAGCAAACACAAAACATTAATTTCTCATAAAATTTTAATTAAAAAATTTTTACTAAGTAGAGACAAGTTTTAGGCTACAAAATTAAACAAGCGCAATATCAATGTACGCTGAATTCTATATTGTTTTTATATCCAGTGCAAACGAACAAATAAGAAAAAGCTTTAAATATGCATAGAAGTAGAACGAACCTCGGTTTCCCGTCGGTTAAATCATTACTTTTTAATATCCAACTGAGTGTACATTAAAAACCTAACGCGGGGGGGACCTCCCCGGTAATATCATTTAGGCAACTGTTTGCGCTCGATTGATAGGAAAAAGAGCAGCAATCTCTCAAAAGAAAAATGTAGCGGCTAATGATTTGCTAACGACGATATCTTTATATATTTTAATGCATTGCGGGAACAAATTATTTCTTTTGAAGTCCGCATTTCCAGATCACTCCATTTTGCGGGTTTCTTATCTCGCTGCTTTTATTTAGTCAGATGTGTACATTAACCTTAAAATATTTTGTTCCCTAACCACTTAGTCCCGATTGCATTATATAATAATGACACAAGGGTTTTTTGGGTATAATTTGACTAGTGGTAAGGGCATCTATTGCAAGAGATCTTCTAAGTAAGTACCACCACAGCTCCTTTTGGAGCCGACAACATTAGTATGCGAAAATTAATGATCCAGTTTAAAAGCGTTGTAGCTAGACAGAAAAACTACTGGAGTAACGTTACTTAACACCTTTGATCTCAAATCGACGAGCGCAAGGTGGTGCAGTGTACACCATCTTAACAAGCGCGACATTGTTATGGGTAAGTATACTTACTATCTATGCTTTGATAGTCCCGTCGCATTGTCGTATAATAAAAAAGATAACGAAGCTAAAAATTTTATCTACTCATCTAAATTCATCGAATATCAGAGCATCTGTAAATTTCTTCATTATGGTTCAATTTTTAAATGACACAATAGTCTACCTAATTATATACACCGAATATCATGTATATTATTTTGGTGTACGATATTATTATACATTGTTTTAGTGTTGGTGTTACTACTAGGTACATCAATGTATAATTACTAATTATTAAACTGTGTTATCAACCCTCCGTGTTACTAACCGCTCGCTTTGATACCCGGAGGTCTCCGGTACGTTGACTTCGACTTGATCAGTAATTAATTTTAATAGTATGCACAGCAGTTATAAAATCGCAGATATGGTATATATTGGCGTTTTTATTTCAAAAGGAATGCGGGCAAACGTGAAAACAGTGCACATGATGGAAAATGATCACTGACGATCACGGACAGTCGCAATACCGGAGGGGACGTGATTGTTTTGCTGACCTTGAAAAAGGAAGTAGTACACTCTTTTCTTGATAGCTCTCATTATGTATTGGTTCGGAAATATCGATGACAGCCACCACTTCCACAAAGTACGTGGTAAAAAGTTGCGCTTAAAACGCACAGTGGAAGATCGCCTGTCTTCCTGGAGGTGAGGATAGAATTAGGTGTTGGCCACCCTGCCATCCCAAGCCACTCTGCCTCTAACCCTCTTTATAGAGAACAAGTTTCAATGCCCGAGATATTCTCTATTAATGTATGTTACTACAATATTACTACGGTAGTCAAAGATTATTTTGTGTCTGATGAAATTGAAGTTTACTTTGAACAATATACACACAATGATAGCAGAACATAAATTATCTTTCCGATTTGTAAAGGACACTGAGTCAAACCATTATTATTTTCCAGCATAAAATTTATACCCGCATTTAAAGGCGACTGTTCGCCATTTTGTTGCGGACATTTGAATGTTTTAACATTACGTTCTTAAAATATTTAAGTTCTCCTTTTGTTGGAGGGAACTGGAATCATCTTAATGCCCGTAATTATACGGATTCAACGAATTACTCGTCCATAAGTAAACAAACGAAATGCGCCATCCACCATCGTAAATTTTCACAGAGAAATCTTTGTGAACATTGTAACTATATTACCTTTTATTAAATACAACTTTTTAATAAAACTTTTAAATTTTCCCTTTCATGAATATTTATAATAACTTATATGTATGTACTATTAACATTATCAACTTTACAAAAATAATAGATAATTTTTATTTTAAGAGAATATACTCTCTATGTAATAATAGATACTTGCTTAGGCGAACACAATATTATACATCAAAGTTTATTATAGGAAAATTGTTAAATTTCAGTCGTTATGAATTTAACGTACTCTATAAACAATTGAAACATATATATGTGCCTGTACATTTGTACACAAGTTATTTTGATTACTAATACAAAGACCATATTTTTTTAATATTAATCGAAGTCTTTTAAACAGAAAAAGCGTATACTGTGCGTAAACAGAAAAAGCCTTACTATTGATTACAATATCAATACAAGAACTTTGAAGTCTTAACCAATAATTAAACTGTGTACATGGTAGAAAAAGAAAGCAAGAAATAGCATTATAAATAATAATACACAAATTTATAATTTAATAAAAAAGCTAAATGTGCATCGAATTATAAATATTTGAAGTAGTTATTGCCACAAAGCTTGTTATTGATTTAGTAAAAAAATTGTGACTCAAAATTTCGGTTACTATATTATACTATACTATATTAGAAGTAGTTAAATGGAACATATAAACGCGTTAAAAAAAGAACATGCTCTTAGGAAATTCGCTTTTACTTGTCAAGAAAGTCCCACCGTAACAATTCTGTAGCTTTGGAGCTAAATGGCTGGCGCAGTCGAGTCGCCTCCGGCTAATGAAATAAGATCCCGACTTCGAGCTAAAGAATGGCGGAATTAAAACTACATAAATGAGCGGCCGCCATCATTCCAAATGGAAAATTTTAAAGCTTTTAAATGGTATCTGCTATGTCCGTATTTGTGTAATTTGAAATTTCGGCAAGCATTCAGACCTCATTACTTCTAAATATTTGCTCTTTATGATGTTTAGTAGTGACGTAATACGATTAATGGCTTACCTCTTTTTTCAATCAATGTCATCAATTGCTGCCATAATACTTTATCATCTTTTAATTCTTGTTTTAACTTCTCTTCAATAAATGTATTGATGATTAGAATCAAGTATATGACAATAAATACACAATAACGAAAACAATATTTATTAAATCACTGAATCACATATTTATTACAACATTGTTTAAATTATATAACACTTCTTCATTTTGTTTTATAAGAAACCATTCTAATATTTTTAAAATAATACAAGCGAACATTTCTTTTTCTTTTAAATATTATTATCTCTGGCCAGTTCGGAAAACTTATTTTTTTAAGTAATAAACAAAATATGTCTTATAACATTACCAAGCTTTGTTGCAAAAATTTTTCTTTAAACCTTTTTCGTTTAATCTCTATAAAATAAAAAATAAATATATGTAGTGAAGAGAGAAACCTCAAATTGAAACAATACGAAGACAATCCCTAGGTGTTCATGTTAACCAGTGTTTCATTAACGATGCTCCACAACTTACATAAATATAGTTCTTTAACCGGAAGCAGGGACTAATAAAGTCAAAAACGGAGTGCCGCCATATATTACACTAAATAAAATTTAAACCTGTTTTTGTTTTCCTACATATATGTCGGTGTGAACAACAGCCGTCGTGAGTGTAACCATCGTTCAACACTATACTCAATACGGCAGCTGTACAAATTAATTTTTATATACATCGCCATTTACATAACTTTCTATTATTTGATAAAAACGGTAAATAGTAATGTCTCATAAATCAATATTTTTAATCTCTATACTTTTATTAGTATTTTTGTTGAAGCATTCATCACGACGTCTCCACACAATTGATACAGAATTAACATATTAAATCTGCGAGGTCCCATCAATCAAGAAAGCGGATGACTTCTTTTCAAAGGGCTTCTTAAGCCCTCACTTTCATCTGGACTTTCCCTTGAAGGACTGATACAATGGTAATTACCACAGGAACGTCGCGGCACACTGTTGTTCCTTTTTCTTAATTGCTTTTATTAACGGTTGAAAAAAAGTATGAATAAAGGACTTTTTTTCTAAGAATTATACCACATTTTGAAATACTTACCAATACACTCCTACTAAAAAAAGAATCATCAATCGGTCGTCTCACGTTAAACATAAAAAAATGCGTCAAACTGAGAATCCTCTCTTTGTGGTTGGTTAACACGCTTAGAATATTAGATACATCTATTACAGTATACAATCGGTGAGCTCGTCGCTGCAACTTGAACAAAAGCTGTCAGCCCAACTCCAACGACACTGGCTATCGGTTCCCTGACAATGTTGTATCCGACTCCGAGCTTCCTTTGTACTACTATGGATTTTCTTTTAACGGATATTTAATACAGTTTATTAATAACGTTGTAAAAAATTGTTACGAACATTATTATTGTTTTTACGATAATTATAATATTTTTATAAACATAAATAATTTTAATATTCTTATTATTATTCGATAATTACTTCCACAGGTGACAATCGAATTCTTTTAGATTTTTCGTATAATGGACAACGAATCATTGACGGTGTCATCCATGACAAAAAAAGCCTTAAAAACGAATTAATATTTAGCACTTTACAAATACATTTAAAAAGTATAATAAATGTTCTTATCTATAGTAAAATACAGTGGCATTGTGCAGCGTGGAGACGAGTACAACACCACCACCGCCGGCATCCGGCTGTGTTCAAAAACTCAATAAGTAACATTATTAGAGGAACATTGGCGCTTGATTGAATCAACCGTCAACCCTCGTGGCGATGTCGCCCACCTGACAATTACGCAACCTTCCTTTCAATTGATTTCAACCCTTGCCCGACGGAGATAAGTTTATTTTGAGCCGGTCGAGTGCTGTTGTTCGTTTAAGTGCTTCTTTTGTGACAACATTCCGCTACTTCTCTCTCAATTAGCCCGCCCGCGACACAAAAATTGAGTTAAATATGCCGACTTTGTCTCCTGTTTGCATACTGACGATCGGCACGGTTGACGTATACTGACAAATAACCTTATAAACCAAAAAAACTTCTGCTTCTCTTTGCAATTTCTGATTAAGAAATTACCTTAATACAAAACTACAAATTAAACGTAGTCTTAATGAACTTTAAGGTTATTTAAATTGAATAGATGTGTTTATACTTTAAGTTGATATATGAATACAGTTACACGAAGCAATATGAGTTTATTGGTAGTAGGTCCCTCTTACAACAGTCAGTGTATTACCGCATCGCCTGTTTTTTTATCTACAATGAGTTAACATTTGATCTCAATCTGGTCCAATATTAAGCGAACACGAAACTAAAGATCTTTAACTACAGAAAGATAGAAATACTATAAACAAAATCACATGTTTATTTAGACAAACGTTTGGTGAAATATTGTAATCGCCTCACCACTACCAATGCGTCTTATGTTATATCTCCATTTCGAAATCGTACGAGATAAGAATATATGTGTTCTTTAGATATTTATACATTTCGAGTCCGAATGACCCTTGCGTCCGATAACTGAATATCCGCGACAAATATTAACCAACCATTTTAAAGTCAATGTTTAAAAAAAATATCAAAAGCCGAAACATGGATTAAGATCGAAAACATATTATTCGAAACCCAGTACCAGATACTTCTGAACTTCAAAATCTTACACAGCTTCAAACCTTACTTAGTTGTAAAACTTAAGCCCGCGGCAGAGTAAACTTAGCTAACAGAACAGTAGTAAGTAGCGACATATTTCACACAGGCTCAGAGTTACCTTCGCCTAAAACAATTAAACAGCCACTTAAGGAGCGTGTGCAAACAACTACAACTTAGCGCCGCGTCGCTTTGGATTTAACTAAATACCAAGTTCGGCTTAAGTAAGATAAGTTAGACGTGCCGACAAACATTGAAGTTGCGCGAAGGTAAATAAATCTATGAAATTTTTCTCTACTGTTACCTACTTAAATATCGCATAACAAACTACTTATAAATTTATAAGTACAAAATATAGAAACCGTTTAGGAATTGAGTGGGTTAAAAGCTAGATGTTGACAAAAATAAACATTATTTTTATATTCCATTCTATAGATTAACTACGGCAAAAAAGGTAAACCATTTACAAATAATTTTTAAATTTTGAACTAAAAATATAGAAAAAGTAAAATTAAAATTAGTGGAAATTACACAGTGCAAAATTTCTAGTACACTACAAAAAGGTACAAATTTATTTAAGAAATAAGTTTTTCTTCAAGACGAGCTAAAAATTTCTCTTAATATATTGGACAAGCCTAAACATAGCTTGGTGCTATTTAAAATGGTATACATAATATCACATTCCGCTCTTCACCTTGAGCCATGAGATCTCAATACCCCCGTAATTTCACTGGCTATAACCCTTTCAAATCGGAACAGAGTAATGTTTGAACACTACTATTTGGTGGTGAGAATAGGAGCTGCGTTGATAACTATCTATACTGTTTCTGGCCACAGAAACCTTCCATCCGTTAACATTAGATATTGTAGTAACAAAATAGTATTTACTCAAGATTTACAAATGTTCTGATTGTAATATTTCACTATTATAATTATTTTTTAAATCCACGTACACTCGAACATTATTACATGTATTAATTAACATAGCATTCATAACCTAAATATATCAAACAGGTACAAAATTCGCTAATTAGTATTGTATATAATTATCTCGATATTTCTTAAATGTTAAAATTATATCATTAGTCAGTTACGAATACTTTTGTTCGTTAAAAACAGTAATTAAAGCATAAAAGATAACAGAGATGTATTTAGATAATAAAACGAACAAGAAAAGCAACAAAATGTTGAAATTGAAGAAAACAGTGTAATGTTTTTAACAGTATTAAACTTTGAAGAAAGAAACTTTTTATTTAAGTTATTAATTGTTTGCAATGATGAAAATTTACATAGATAATATGTGAAAATTTCACTTTTACTGAAAAATTAAACAACATTGCGTGTATATTTATTTGATACTATTTTAATACATCATATAACAAACTAGTTTTTAAATAATTTCAATTAGAAAATTAAACAGGATATTTTCTGGCAACAAGACAAGCAAGACGTTAATTAGGTGCTAGATGATAGGGCGCTGGTTACGATTATACAGCACTACAATATGGTGGTCGCTTTGAGATGTAAAATACTACTACTACTTACTAATACTGACAAATAACCTTATAAACAAAAAAAACTTCCGCTCCTCTTTGCAATTTCTGATTAAAAAAGCTTAGCTTATTAGCTTTATATTGTTACTTCAGTTATTTCACAGGATACAATACTTTTTAATCCGGAGCACTGAAAATACTAAAACAAGCGCTGCAGAACTAGCTACTTACATAGTCTCTGGCAATGGAGACCTACCATCATTATAATACAATGGAAAGTCAAATTAGGTTGGAAAAGAAATACATTTAGAATACCCAAAATAAATTAGTGATACATTGAACGTCTAAAATGTTTTATTAAGTTTGTACAGTACAAGAAAGTCCCTTTAAATTACCCCACCCCAGCGTCCCCGCAATTTATTTAAGAATGTTATGTAAATCTGAACACAAGTCTTTGATCGTCCGCATCAAAAGTCCAAGCGTAAAAAAACTTCCACTAGAGCGGAGAAAAAACGAGAGGAGCTTAAGAAAAATAATGATTTAATCTTACTTTTCGCCGTCGCGCATATAGAAGCGTGGTGGTGAGGAGATGGGAAAGGGGGCAAGAGAGGAGAGGAAGGGGGCAGGCGCGAAGCGTTTTTAATCTTTGCTTTGTAAAGGTGATTATGAGGGATTATAGGTTGGAAAGTATGGCGAAATTTCGCGTCTGAAAGGACGGTTCTTGGTTGACTTCATTTAAGCGATATTTTTTGGACCCCTGGAGGGGCTGCGGTCGCACCCCCTTTTGAAATTTCTAAACTTTTCCTTATTCTAGAACTCTTCAAAGGAAGGCTTTTATAAGGACAGTTTTGTTTTATTAGCAATGATGAAGACGAAGCAGTGCGGATTTGTGGATAATAAATTTATGCTTGTAATTATATCAGTCACGTATTTATATGATATGCCAACCTGACACAAAAATTTTAAACAAAACTCTGTTACTTCCTAGTTAAAGCAAATATTATTTTTACTTGACCGAGAAATACTTATGTCATAATCGGAAATCATACAAAGTTATTAAGGGAATCAAGAGAGATGGTAAATTACATCCGGAGGCCCCCACTGCTGGTGGGCTAATGAATCCATCTCTATGAAAGTTGGCCGATGAATAAGCTAATATGGTGAAAAAGACTTGTTTGACCTCTCATCATTTGATCATTTAACTGGTAAGCTATTTCTTAATGAGTTTATGTAGTTATTTTAGTGTTTAACAACGGGAAAAACGTTTAGGTAGGAGATGTATTTTTATGCACCTATTATAATGCTGCAATGCGACAAGGAACAGTTTTGTAATTTTTCATTACGTGACCAGATCAACTTTGTCATCGGGGGCGTCGGCGATCCTCCTGGACTAAGCCTTACACTTACGCCATCTTCGCTATAAGGTTCCAAACAAACTCCAGCTCTATGTTGAGAAAACAAAAGTTCAATTTCATCTGAACCTGGTTCATTTATGTAAGTAGTTGTATATGCATTTTAATTAAGGTTCTCGATAAAATGGAAAAAAGCGTTATCAAAGAAATTATGATACGTAATATAGTATAATTACGCTGTATGTATTTAAAATTTTTCTGGTAATTTACAACAATATTACTTATACTTAAGTTTGGTCTTATTAAATTTCTTTTCAACATTAATAAGCTTAATTGATAACTTTGTCAACAATAATGATATCAAAAATATTAGGATTGTTCGTTTACATTCAAACCACTAAACTGTTTTGATGCTTTTTGGACGAGTAAAAGAAAGAACCTTAGAAAAGTCGAAATGCTACCCTTCGTTGTAAATACAAAGGTGGAAAAGACAAAATAACAAAGAGAAGTACATAATGAACTATTTGATCTTTTTCGCCGACGAAACCTCGGGATCATGCAACAGACAATGTTGTGAATGTAAATGTAAGCTCATAGTCACCAGTTCGTCGCTTACCGGAAGCTCACATTCACCAAACTATCGACAGGATGAAACGATCAGTTTACTTATGCTTATTTAAACAGGGCAATATACATGTAAATGAATTAAGTAAACGGCGTTTTATTAATTAAACATGTAAATTGCTTATACTAGTTTATTTATAAAATTCTAAATGCCAAAACATACTACTTACTTTTAACTTATGGTTTTAGACAGATGAGCAGCGGAATTTTTTTAAAAAACCAAATACCTTACAATTTTGCGGTTTTTAACAAAAACAGTAACACGGTAAACAAGTGGAGATGGGTAGTAGAGATGCAGTACGAGGTTTAAAGTGAGGTTCTTTGTTTTAATGAATAAAAAGCTCAATAAATAGCGTATACAGTGAATTTTATATAGATGGCGACTCAATTATATTGGTTGATCTTCGCGGGTGGATGGGTGGCGGGGGGCGTCTCATCTCAATCGCAAATCGGCCATCTTGCGGGGGGGGGGGGGGGGGGGGGGGGGGGGGGGGGGGGGGGGGGGGGGGGGGGGGGGGGGGGGGGGGGGGGGGGG
>DWLS01006910.1:0-11194 GCA_018246255.1 Pachliopta kotzebuea | reverse complement strand
AATGGGCTGGATTTTTTTATCTACAACATCCTAACACTTGGCCTCAATTCAACAGGAGCATAAGTTACTCTTATATTCATATGATGACAGCCAGAATGCACTTTTGCTGTTCCAGGAGTGGGCGTTTATCACTACTGTAGAGTTTCTTTACAAATGACTGGACTTTTCTTTTAGAAGTCCTCAAACAAATGGGCTGGATTTTTTTATCTACAACATCCTAACACTTGGCCTCAATTCAACAGGAGCATAAGTTACTCTTATATTGTACATATGAAATGATGAAAGCCAGAATGCACGATTGCTGTTATTGTAGCAAATTTCCAATATACCCTGGTTATATAACCAGGTGGGTGTGAAAATACCCATCTATCAACCACGTTCTGTAAGTGGTTCTGTATTTGAACTAGGGATCTCTATTATTAAGCTAGCACTTAGGTATTACACGAAGAGAGTAGTTATTATGGATGTATTTATATAAAAATAAATCAAATCAAAATAATTTTATTTACTAGAACAAGTATGATCCAGACCAACAGTGGATGTCTATTGGTACGAAAGAGTGTTACAATAAATCATTAAACACACATTCTGCCAATATATATAGTTTAGTCAGTCTTTTCTTGTATATATTTAATAGACCTTTTAGGTTCCCAGAAATGACACGACACAACTCATCGAAAAGAAGTAGTGATAGTGATAGCCTCGCTTAGGTAGTTATATAGATAGGTTTGAACGGCAGCTTTCCACTCCGTAGGTCCCGGGTTTAAATCCGGCCTGCACCAATGAATTTTTAAATTTATGTGCAGTTAGGTATAATACCAACTAATATAACGTGCTTTAAGCCATGTATCAAATAGTGTGGCAGTAACCTTTAAAAGAAAACCGGCAAAGAAAATTATTTTGTCGTTAATATTCTCTTGACCGATGACGTCACCAGTTTACTCAAGTGTTTACGCGAAGCCTGGTGATAGATCGTTAGGAAGTATTCAGTGAGCCATGAGTAATTAATGTTGCCTGCTCAGTGGTTCGAGGACGGTGGCTATTATCATAATTCCTTTACTCGTTGTTATCTGAAGCGATATTTGTTCATCGCCAGATGTTCTTCAGTAATAATTCAGTGATGTTTACTCACTAAGAATTTATTGTTTGCCACTCCTACACACATCGAGTTACCTTTGTGACGTTGAACGTTAGTTTTTATGAATTTTGTCGTCTTTTCAGATACATTGGTTTATTTGACAAAAAGAAATAATTACAATTGCTGTATTTCACAATTTACATTATTTTAATATCTGAAACCGACAATGCCACATTCTATTGTCTAGTGCTAATAGTAAGCGATGTCCGAATTTAAAATGTTCTGTCGTCACCAGGTGCGGTCACTGCAAGCAGCTGGTCCCGATCTACGATAAGTTGGGCGAACACTTTGCCAAGGACGAGGACGTCGTCATCGCCAAGATGGACGCGACCGCCAACGAGCTGGAGCACACTAAGATCACCTCCTTCCCCACAATCAAACTTTACACCAAAGACAACCAGGTAAAGTTGATGGTGATGGGAGCCAATAATTATATCATCAACATTTCTTCTAGATTAATTTGTTTTAAACATTTTTCTGTTTAGGGTGTTTTGGAGTTGTGTGATGATTTATAATTTTTGTGGATCAGGTGCGTGAGTACAACGGCGAGAGGACGCTGATCGGCCTCACCAAGTTTGTGGAGACCAACGGAGAGGGCGCCGAGCCCGTGCCCACTGTCGTGAGTTTTATTCTCTTATTTACATCCTACACTACTATATCAAAATTAATTTTCAGAATAACGGATTCAAAAATAATTATTTCATTACTTAATACACATTGTATTTCGTTTCCTAACGTCAGTTTCTATTGCCTCTGTAGTGTAGTGGCTAAGTTTTAACTTTGCAACACAAGACTCTGGTTCAATTCTGGGTTGTATATGAATATTGATAGGTGGTTGGGTTTTTTCATACCCGCCTCGCACCACTCACATACTACCCACAAAATGTTCATCCTCCTTAAAAGCATTGCTGTTAACATATAAGACATATGAGAGCCAGAGCTATTTTAAGCAAGCTCACTTTAATAATTGTGATCTTATTATCACTTAACATCATGAAAGGTTGAAGTGAAGAGCTGTTGGAAATTTTTTCTTATTTGTGTTACAGAGCGAAGAGGACGAGGATGATGAGGCACCAGCCAGAGATGAGTTATAAGTGAAGAAAGTGCCCTGTACACTCGCATGAGACTTCCATAGTATAGTTTTGTATAGATTATTAATTATTATTTTTACAGTTAACCTTAACATTAATTTTGCATTTCGTCTACTAGACTGTACTATTGTTTTTTTTTGTAATTCGTGTTGAGGTTGTACTTGAATTTAGATATTTGTTAACAGTGCCGTAGCGCACAAGGAAAAAATATAGCTCAACTAAAATCCACCTTTTGTCAAATAGTTTCTTTGTAGAAAGGTTAATTTTATACGTGGTAATGTTTCTTTTTATCCCTATACATTAATATTTAATACGAACGAATACATAACGAACCATTGGATCTGTTTCGGTAAAGATGATTTGCCGCTAAAAGTTTTATTTATTCAGATAAAAAAAACGTTGATTAATGCAACTTATGCATGTACAATTGTGTATTTATAATTTCTGTATCATAATGGCGTATTACATTGTTACTTCCTCTAGCGCTAGTTTAAACAACGAACAATCTGGTATTTTTGTCACATATATATATAAATATTATCGATAGTTCATCACAAAAATACTATTAATATCAGATTTGCGTAACAAATTATTTTTTACATATTTTTGTATCGTTAAATTTGCATAATAATTGTAAAAAATGTTTTTTTTTGTTGTCACTTAAAACCTTTTTCTATTTTGTGTACCTAATGAACTGGACTATTGTATAATAATACGATAGTTGAGGAAATGACTGTAAATATCCAGTTTTTTAGAATTGCTGAAAATGTGCTTAATGTATCTATTGTGGGTACAGAAATTGATAAATAAATATAATAAAATGAAAATCTCATTTTTTTGTGCTTACCTTTTATTCTCGTAGAGAATGCTGCTGTAGATACTTCTGCTGCGGGGGCAAGAAAGAAATTATGTCGGAATCTTATTTATTTATTTAGACTCACCAACAGCAATACATACAAAACATTCAGGCTTAAAATTAACAACTACAAGAATAAGAAAATTTTATTTTATTGATTAATAAATGAAAGTATGTAAGCCAGTTACAGCCATGTACAGAAATCTCTTATAACACAATGACATGTTAAAGCAATTATACAAACTATAAAAAATTTGGTTAAATTTAAATGTTAAATGTTGTTTAACAATACGACAAAAGTACACAAAATTAATTTTTTAAAATACATGAAAACAAGAGTTATCTGCTTAACATTCTCCTATCGACTATAAACAAAGAAACTTTGAGACCAAGACACGTGTCGTTAAAAATATGGATGCTGTCAATTATTGCACATATCTTACCAGCTAAAACTCCACGGTGTCTCACTCCGGTGCTCTTTGCCAGAACCATGGGAAAGCTTTCGCACACAACCGTGGTTCCGACAACACTTATCTTACATAGTCTATCTCTGACAACATGCGGTACTATACTTACTATTTGTTGATTTCTTAAATAGAAAATTCATTATTTTAGTCTGACATAGACTGCTTTAATTCAGGGTTCAATGTGGTACTATATATGCCGAGCCTGCTGGTTGGTGGGCGAAGATGGTAGAAGTAGCAAACCAGTAAATATTCCGTCTCAATCAGGCTAACAGAGAGTGAGGGAAAGAATAATCTAATCTCTCATACAGGAAAGAATATTTTAATTTCTTCTACAAGAGAGAAAATACTTAATTCCCGGAATTTTTCAAGCATACTTACGAATTATCTACTATGCCAAAAGTATTTTTGAACTTAATAATTGAAGATGAAACGTTACAAAGGTAACAACTAATAGTGGAATGAGCAACCTACTGAGGCTTTCCTTAGGACCTGCAATATGAAGTTCTTCATAAAAGGTGTGAAAATGTTTATACAGATATCTCTAATGATACTTGCGGTTATAGACTGGATTCTTCTCAACACCAGGCGCGTCGCACGCCTGATTATCACCTAAGGATAAAAAACCAAACTAAATGGCACTGACTCAGTAAATAATCGCTTCCCTAACATGATGATCCCTAATTTGTGCCATGGCTACATGTTGTGTAATTTGGTTGGTGACAGATTTTTTGTGAACCTGTTTGACTAGTTACCACCATCATGCTATATATCTGTCCCGTCACAACAGTACAATTGCATTAATAAATTTAATTTTTTTTTTATTATACATTGGATTACATGTATAATACAATACAAACTCTTAAATAGAAATACGGTGGTATCTTATTGACCAGGAAGCAATTTCTTTCGAATAACCCACTGGAAGTAACAAAAAATAAACTGTTATCGATACAAAAGATAGTAGTGTACTTAATAATAAAGAACTGATTTCTGGATGTTTTCATATAGTTGGTTAAGAATTCCGAGTCAGCGTACTTCATCATCCACTGCCTCGTACCCATATCAATTAAAATTCAGATCAGATCCTGTACATAATACATGCATTTTCTTCATCAAGAGATACTTGACACACGTCACCACGAGAACACTACAACACGAGATCAACTTTGGTTCGAAAATTGCGTTCATTTGACACGGACGAAAATATTCTTTGATAATGTTTTTTACACGATTTACTGTACTACGTGCTATATGTTTGTGTTGTCTTTCGTTTTACGAATAGAAAATCGTCGCCAAAGTTATGGATTCTCTTTCATATTAGCAGAATTTCACTTTTATACCGAACAATCTTCTATCCCTTGTGTGTATTCTCACAATCACTAGCCATTGGCGAAATTGCAGCAGTAGAAGCCATAAACCGAAAAAATAATAATAAACTATCAACACAGTATGGAACAGTGTTTATAATCCTCACAAGCGCTGTATTCGTATTGGCAGGATTATTACTTATTATCAAATGAATTAACCATCCGTTGTGTCACTATGTAAAATAAAAAAAATCATCTTACTCTTTTTGCTGTTGAACACTACAATGTTACAACCAAACTATGTATGTTTGTAGGTCCGCTGACAACCTAAGATGTAATGAAATAAAACACATCAATTATATGATAATTTATTATCTTAAATACGATTAAAACATAAAACAACATTTTTTTAAATAAATAACATTAAGCTTGTTCTTTTTAAAGTTATCACATTAATACCGAAACATCCTTAATACATAGAGACAAAAAGTGGAATGGGTAAGTATATATCTATGTGCTATATGGTTAATTAACAATGTATTCACTTAAAACAAAATAATATAAGTAAATAAAACATGTATATGCACATGTAATACAAAATGTATGAATGATTTTTTACCACTGTGTCACGGAGGTATTTTGTCATCTGTCTCATAAATGTTTAAATGGTAAAAAAGTGTAACAAAAAGGTAACGTAGGCTTGTATGTTAGTATGTATCACCTATTACACGTTATTATTTCATCACAAAAACACCTTGATTTGCGTGACCGCTTTAGTGCGTTAGACAAATTCTATGTGAATGAAATGTTAATAAAAAGTAAATAAAATAAGTCAACATTTCATTTTTATTCCACGAAGACGGAGGACAAGCTACATATCAACCTGATGATTGATACACATACAGACAATAATGTAGCATTGCTCAAGATATACACTTCACCATATCGTGGTCGTCGCTTTAAGACATGTATTCATGAAGTTTGTCAAGTTCAATGCACTAGAAAAAATACGATATAACATCAACTTCTCATTATCGATGCAGCGACTGAATCACAATCCTACACCCCTTCTGAATAACTATAAACAGTAATTTCAAATTACATTTAATTGGGGCTTATTGTAAACACCATAATTAATGTTCCCGTTATAATATTTATACCACAAATTAAATAATATCTGGTAAACAGCTCGATCTTTGTTTTACGGATAAAGTTGGTGCCCTGGCGTCTATAGACTTACAGCTTCATACTCAAACCATTTGGTCATGGTTCGAGTCTGCTGTATTTTCTTCCTTAGATCATTAGATGATTTTACAACGCTTTGCTGATCCCCAATTCGTTAAGCATGCGAAATCTGTGCTGATAGTGGACCCTAAGTTTAATAACAATTTTATAAACGATGTTGCATGATTGCTGTCGCTAACTGTATGCACCATTGAAGTATTTTAAATTTGTTACTTTATACTTAAAAAAAATATGAAAAATTGCTTACAGCAAATGATATTCCGCACAAATTGTAGTTCAGTATTTAAAAAAATCAACAATAGTTAAACTCGCTATAAGAAAAACGTAAGAGAATACTCTTAATCTGCTGTGATCGAAATGATAAGCAACTGTGGTCATTTTATTATTTCTCTTTCAACCGTGTATTTCTTACATTAAAATATATGAAATATATTGTGAAACTATAATATCGATAAAGATCAAGTTTTTTAATGGCTGTCATGACAGTGTTTTTTTTTCATGACACCGATAAATTGTTAAGTAAAATAGATATTTAAAAATGAATGAATCAAAGAATTCATTTTTCACTTGTTAAATAAATATAAACTACCAATCATTTCATAAAAACACAAAATCCTATAAAACACTTAAATAAAAATTCAGTCGAAAAATGTTGCACTTAAACTAATAAGGTGTGGTCCGAATTGATTGATCAGCTCAATATATTTCATACTGGTGCGTAATAGGCAGGCACGATGGCGTAAATGTTATAAACAAATATTTAATCCACTAACAAATGGCATAAGGTAATGCCATTTTTAATTGAAATAAATTAGTGCTTGAGCACAAATCGTCATGCTGTGGTATGATAAAGCGCTCTAGCGCAGTATTTAACATATACCTTTAAAAAAAAAAACAACGTTTAGTTACACTTAAATAAAATCGCGCTGAAAATGATATACAGGCCTCCAATTGAGTGCTTCAGATATTTCCGGTGACACAATAATGACAATGTAAGAACTAAACCATAACAGGTTTTTTTTTTAAATGCTTCTCGCTGTATAATCTTCTTTTGTAGACCTGACATTTTAATTTAAAAAAACCAGGCTCTTATTATTTCCAGTAAAAAGTCAAAGCCATTTGTCTACAAATCCTAGATTCTTGGTATATGACGATCACAATATTGACTTTAACTGGAAACTCAAGCTCAGTGAGAATAGATCCTGCTCACAGCAGTACCATCTTGCACACTGAACTATCACCGCTTGTTTTAATAATACATTGTTGTAAAGCATAACGGAGGCAACATTTATGTTGAAGTCAAAACATTCTTTGATCGCATTTGTAATGAAATGTAACTGAAGCAATGTTGGTGTGTGTTAGCGGTCTATGCGAGCTCGTAGATGACTGGAGCACATTACAGCGCAAACATGGAGTCCTGCTCTTCCTTCTTGATCTGCCGATGGCGCGGTGTTTGCTGAGGCGTGCTCTGATCCCTGTTCTCGTTGATATTGGGCAGGTTGTCGGCTGCGGCTGCTCTCTCTGCAAGGAACTTGTCGAAGTCGCTGCTGGTCACGCTCTCCTGCGCGCCGTTAGCTTCGGAAGCCGCCTGTAATATATGCAAATGATTTTACTAACAGTCAACAAAACGTAAACGTAACCAATTAAGTCACCATTAGAAAAAAAATTTTTTTTATATTTCTTTTCATCCAATTATTTTCGCTGACGGAATGACTTCGTCAAGTTACATCGATTAAATAAAAGAAATTATATAATTAAAGAATTTGACGTGTTAGGAGTGACGTTAAAACAGACTGTGACGTCTTAGCTGAAACTATATAAATTTAAACACAAGTCGTCCTTACTAATGGTGTCGCTCATTGTATCCTTTTATTATCAATAAGGATCAGTGCTGACGAGGATCCCACCTGGTGTTAAGTGGCGATGTGGTCTATGGTAAAAGCAGATTAACCTAGCCGCTAACTTTCGTTAGCGGATAGGTTGCCTGCTTGCTGCTTGCACTAATAGTATTTTTTTACTCTTGAAATAAAAATTTTAAATGGAATGAGTGTTTAACCTATACCAATATTTTAAATATAATTTACCGTAAAACTGAGACGTAGATAAAAAAAAAGAAACAAAATGATTGACATATAAATGATAATCGAGAAAATAATATGTAGCACACAATTAGCGATAGTGAATTATGTAAAAGTAATTATATAGCAAAAGGCTGTGAGATGAAAGGTCTTTATGTTGTATCTTTTGATTTATGAAAATCAAGCATAAGCATGAATTTGAACAGTTAGTCACAGAATGACCCATTTAATAATTCCAAATGACCCTCTACCGAAGCTAGTATGAAATAAAATATCTCTAACAAAATCAGAACGAAAAGAAGAGAAAGGCCAAGCTGTGATATAATAAGAATGTCATAAAGCAATTTGTTAATGACAGTGTTGCCAAGTGTTATCTTTAAAATGTATCAGAAATGGATTGCCAGTTTGAATAGACGAAAAAAATAAATAAACAAAAGGAATAACAAGACAGACCTTCTCTTGTGCTAACCAAGCCGATATTTCATCAATCTCCCTTTGATCCATCCCTGAAGGCTGTTGAATACATTTACAATTAAAAACTAAAGAAGGGATTAAAAAAAAAAAACGTGATGTAGGTTACTTTTACATTACTATGAAGCAAATTAATCTTAACTATTGATTATAGAGATTAAATTATAATAATTTTAGGAAATATAGTCTTCAATGTAACAAAGACTTTGTATGTTTTAACACAGAGTTTACATTAAATAAAGGTATGTAGTTTTTACATACATATTAACTGAGGAAATGTATAAGCAACATACATATAGAAAAAATTATAATAAAAAAAAATCATAACACCTTAATACTTGTTCCAAATTATATTTAACTAACGCATAAATAAGTTAAAATAAATTACCAGGGGTTGTCCTTGCAAGGCACGCTGGTTGGCAGCCGTCGCCAGTCCAGCAGTGGCTTGATCCTCCAGATTATCAGCATAACTACTCCCTCTGAAATTGAAGCACCAAAGAATAAGTATTTTTTTTTAAAGAATTTTACAACCACTTATTACTAGCAGTCTTATTTATTCAAGACTGAAAAGTGACGTGGCAGTTACTATTTCTGCCACCAAACAGTAATGTGTAAACATTGCGGTTTTCCGGTTTGAAGGGTGCTGTATGCTAGCGGAATTACTGGGGTAACGAGACTAAACATCTTATGTCTAAAAGCGACGAGCGCAATGTGCTCCTGTGTATACCATCTTAACCAGCGCCATGTTGTTATGGGTAAACGTATCACTTAGCATCAGGTGAAAGCGTTGCTTGTCTCATCGTCTGGTGGAATAAATAATAACTGTCGTATAATTGTAACTTGTTCAATTCCAGAGAGAGAGAGATTATAGTTTGAGTATTGACAGTTTTTTAAACTATCCCATATTGTTATTTAATCTACTACCGTAAGAGTATTCCTGTGCTCCGACTGTCAACATAAGAGAGCCAGAGTAGCCAGTGTGAGGGTGAATCACCACCCACAGCCTCATTGTTAATTAAGATCATGTCAAATTGAGATCTCGAGTTTGATAATTAAGCTACTGTAACACTGACCCAATTTTAGAAGTCTCGTAAGTGACGTTGCGGGACTGCGCGAACATGTCGAACTCGTCTTTGGAACTGCTTGGAGACTTGTCGCCTGGGGCGTCTTTTACCGCTAGAAATATGCAATAACTTTAATGTTGGTAGAATGCTATTAGCGGATTGTGTCTATAAGGTAATTAAAATAAATAACCAGCTAGAAAAAATATAATCCCTTCCATTTCTCTCTTTTCAAGGCTAGGTAATTAACATCAAGATATTTTGGGCGCTACATGGCTATACCTGTATTTGTATTTAATTTTAATAAAGTAAATATAATTTAGTATTACTTTTGTATTTCTTTATTTTTTTGTGTCAAAATTAAATATTTAAATAGTAAGAAGGTGATGCTTACATAGTTTACTGACGTCTGGCACGTCATCACTAAGGTCGATGAGTGCGTCATCGTCAGTTTTCTTAGCTGTAAAAGTAACGAATTTGATTATTAGAGACACCCAAACTATTCATTTATACACCAAAACTATTTTGCATATTATTTTATTTTCTTGTATATTGAATAGGTTATTTTGAGTTAATACTGAATTTTTAAGTGAGTACCTATGAATGTTTATTAACAAATCGACATATATACAGCGATGAATAACTGCAAGCCAATGATTTGTAACACAATATGTGAGCTTAACAAAATGTTATATCTAATTGTAATATTTTCCTGGAAATGTTAACCATTTTCCAATGAAGTATTTATACTTTCTTTTATTAGCTAGATCTTCAAGTTATCATTAAATTTAGGAAGTGTGAGTAACTTACATAATTTAACATGAAATTAATTTAAATATATAAATTTTATTGGTGACGAGTCTCTGTTGCCGATTACCATTTAATTAGGTTAGCACAACAGCGCCAATTTCTACCGCTAAACTGTATTATATATACATATAACATACATACGTATTCCAGTTTAATTGGCGATGTAGGTAATAAAATGAGGTATAAGATATTATGTACGCCAGTATACATGATTTTAACTAGTTCCCCATTGTAATGGTCAGTATTTACCACCAAATGAACAATCTATTCTCTTTATTCTTCTCATAGCTTCATCGTATAATGCAGGTATAAGATATAATTACGTGTTTCATTTGAGTTGGGCACGCCCATGGCCGCTCCCAATATCGCCGACGGTGTAGCGCCAGCAGTTGCAGCATTTCTGGAAATAATATTAAATGATTGAAACAACTAAACCAAATATAATGAAGATTCTAAGCAATAATAGAGCAAGAAGGAATGATACTATAACGATAATTGAATGGTATGTTATGACGACACTACGACTCAGGTGGATTGACGATTTGATGAAGATTGTGAAAAACTACTGGGTGTAGACAGCGCAAGACTGAACGATGGGAAGATGTGAAACGCCTGTTTTCTAAAATGAACATCTATCGCCTGATGAAGAATAACAGTGATGAAAAACGAA
>DWLS01006909.1:0-11196 GCA_018246255.1 Pachliopta kotzebuea | reverse complement strand
AAAAAACTAATAGTAATGTGAACATTCGGTTTAAAAGGTTGGTATCAAAATTGAAACTCTAGGTTATTAAGGGTTAACGTTTGGCGTTTCAAATATTTATAAACCATTTGCAATTTTTTGGGTTTAATTTATTAGAAAAGATGAGCGAGACAACAGGTAAACCTGACGTGTCTGCCTGCCCATAACAATGTGACTTTAGCCGTCCTCGTCCACAGACTTAAGAGTTGTCTCGTCACCATAGTAATTTCACTAGCATAAAACGTATTTCAAACTGATATAGTAATATTAGCACACTACTGTTTGTTGGCTACAATTGGAACTGCGGTGTTACCCACCTAAACGGTCCTCGGCAAGCGACCTATCAGTGGTAATATTACCTTCTACGAATGTACCAATTTAGCCTCACTGATTAAAAAAATACGTGTCTATCGACCATTTATAACTAAATTGAAGTGCAATCATGATTACTCTCAACCGATAACAGAGCCATCATCAATCTTATTTAATGAAAGCCATTATTAAGTTGTTACGGTTAAGTATTTAATCTTGCTTCATTCATTTCGGTTTTTTTTAATTACATGTTTGTTTAAGTAAAAAAGCAAGTTTTTTTCTAAAATATTTTTAAATGTCTCATACAACTACTGGCTATTTTTAGGGTTCAGGTTTAATGACAAAATATTGAGTAGACAAGTAATGGACTTTTTAAATGTAAATATTTATTTCAAATACTATAAGTGCTTATGGTAACCAATGATACAATGTTACGACTCTCTTATCGCATCAAATTTACATAACATAGCTAAATCATTCTCGGCCTTTAACGGCGTAATATCACCATCTGTTGCATAGAACCGTCGTCAAATGCGAGCCAATACAAAAACTCTCTCCAAAAATCTCTCGCATAAGGCCTCTTATAAAACTAGATAATATCTATTATTTATACTAAGAGTAAATTTTGTTAATATAATCACCACTCACTCGTTTCCCTCTCGTGACTAATGATTGTATTAGAAATCTTTCAACGTTTCTTTTAAAGTAATCGACTATATCATACACGGAGGCACACGATGCTTATTTCTAATCATTTAAAAGCCTGAACATCAATATTAGAACCACGAATATAAAGCTTCACGGAAGAAATAAAAAGCGCAAACACACCTTTGCCTCCAGATAAGTTAAGAAATAAAAATATTTAGACAGTTTTCTGTTACACATCTCGTTTGAATTATAAATCTGGAACAGTTTTTTTTAGTACCAAATTTTCTGGCCTTCTGGCAGATGTAAGTACCGTTAGTATTTATTAACAAAGCATGCTTAAAGCTGGTAAAATAAACATTTCAATAATGTTCGGATAATACTAAAAATACGTTCACATACCAATGCAATTTGATCAACAATGTATTGGACACGCCGATTACAGTGTGAATGTTTATAAAATAATACACTAATTAATACGTATTTAATAATTTCTCTAATCTAGAACTACTAGGCGGCCCCTCCATCCTCACATCCTAACTGACGCCGGGTATCGTAATGACGCTTCCGACAAGTAGTTTCCGTTCAAACTATGACTGTGCCTCTGATACATCGTACCTTTATCAGTTTTATTAACATTATTAAAAAGTATCAAATTATCGATCTACATTCATTTTAGTTAACTCCATGTTAAACTATCAAACGGTTTTCACATATTTCATAACTATCGTAAACTAAATTTCTGAATCAATTATAAGTTAGGTGGTGATTCACTTTTTGTGTTATAGTCATGTCTACAATCACTTCTCAGTTGCAACAACAGATTAACAATCAATAACAAGAACTTCCATTTGAAACAGTTTAAATTCTTCTTTTTTCAAAATATTTCTGTTTTTTTTATTATAATACATTTTAATCTGTACTAAATCCTAGTCGACGTACTAGTGTAAATGTATGGAGATGGTTGTAGCTGCGGGCACGTTATGCTTACTTCGATAGATCATGAAAACGTCACTAATACAAAAATATTACACAATCTTAATATGCATTATATCATTACAACTAAAGTTTCAAATTATTTTAACCACATTAAATAAATTGGCTACAATTATAAAAAGAATTAAATTTAGATTATCAGACAAATAAATTCTATTATTGCGGTTCGTTCTATTTGAAATTAAATGTCAATTATTATACTATCAAACTTGATCTATCTGATTATTTCGTTATCTACAATAATTTAAACACTTACTAAACCCTAAAAAAAATTACATATCCACGTAAAATAAAAATTTGGAATAAAAGAATAATATTAAGTAGAAATAATCTAATTTCAAACTTAAAAAAATATAATTAAACTAAATATATATTTAACAGAACAAAAATATTTACTTTCTATATTGTTGTCCACACATTTATTTTGTGAATCTTTGTCTATGAAATAAAAGCCTTTAAGACTTAAACGATAGTATGAAATCGGTTGAGAAAAACAACAAATTAGATATATATATGCCTAAGCGTCAACAGCATCCGATAAAACTAACAACTTTTAATATTATTGTGCGAAAAAAAATGTGACAAAAAATGTATCGCCTGCTTTTTACATCCGGCGATATTAAATCAAATTGATTTAAACTTAAACCAAAACATAAAGACTAATTTTTTTGGCGTGACTAAAGTGACTGTATGTTAATAACATGAAACATTGTCAATTCGATATTAAAAAGTAAAGCCTCAGACAGGGGCGGCAGAGAACATCATCATTTCAGCATATAACGAATATAAGCTGAAACAATGGTGATAATAATGATCAACTGAACAAATGTGCCATTTATTTGAACACAGTGAAACATCTGGTGATATTAGTCCAAAATTATCATCGTTTACGTGCTCTCACATGCTAGTATATAAAAGGATAAATAGTAGTTTAAATAACTGAAATTATAACAAGGTTTGTTAAAACACCAATGTGAGTGAGAAATTATTAACAGTATTCCACACAAGTGTATTAATACCTTATTATATGCAGTTTTATATGTATTATATCTACACACATGTTATAGGAGAAAAGTGTAAACATAAAGTACAATAATATTACGTACGTTCTGAATATTGCAAATATGAAATTATCAGATATATTTAAAACTGAAGACACTGCATGCATAGTAGTTCTCCGTACAACACTACACTTTAATGGTAAAAAAATTACTTTAAATCATCAGTATGATATAAAAAAGCTCTAAAGTAATTTCATCCTTTAAATAATATGAGTGTAGATAAAATATAAAATCATTAATTCTTGGCACAATTGCTAAAGTATGAAAACAATGATAAAACATTTTGCAGTTGTCCTATTACTAAATGTATGTTCAGAAAATAAAACAATTGTTCGGTTATCTGTCTATGTAACTTAATTTACTTAATGTTTATTTACATTACTAACATTTAATTTACTTACCATTATAATGCTCTATATATTAGCACAATACAAAAGGTAAACAAATATTAAGTAAAAATTCTGTTGTAACATCACTTTACATAAAATATGAAAAGAAAATTAATTTTGTAAAGAAAAAAATTGAGATGTGGATGAAACGGTAACCTAAAAACGGTATAGGAAAAAATATGAAACCAATTCTACGTTTTTCTTTTGCTCATGCTATTATAAGGAGCAACCATATTATTTGAATGAATAAACCACATTAGATCACCCAATCGGGACAATTATCACATATCCAACTAGACTCAAACGTACCATGATATAACCATATCACACTTTAGGGACTTAAACGTTACAATCTTTTGCCAACATCTCACAGTCAAATGCCCACATCTATTATATTAATAAAGCTAATGTGCGACATCGAAATGAATTTAAATGTTCAGCAATGAAATTCATTGTATCATATTAGTATAAGACCGATTCCATCAAGACAAAAATGTATAATTATTTATGTACAATGTTAAAATTATACATTAGTGGGTATTAATAGAAAATACATTAGAAGATACATGTGTATGTATGTTTATAATTCTTAATTGTAGTAAATAGCGTTGGTAGAGTAAATCAAAACTCTAAACAGACGACAAAGGTGTACACAAAAACTATGAGATCCAATTCAAAGTAATATCGAAGCAAGTGGCAACATAACATCGACGCAATTGAATGCTAATGTATTTAACAGATTTTTTAGAGTCACTTGTTAGTACGTTTCGACTCCATAATATTTATATGGTCTCATATTTGGTTTAATATAGTCACAATTAAGTTGTACGCATGTACAATTACCTATTAACTAAAAATCTGTCCTTTACTCCTTGAAGAGCAATTTGATTTTATATATTTTTTGTTTATATTCACTTTAAAACAATTACAGGATAGGCTTATTTGTAAGTCTTTAAATATCTACACTTCAATGTGTGTTGATAGCATGGAGAGGAATTTTGATATGTTGTACGAACATTTTTTTACTACTGCTCAAACCCTTATCGTAATTTCTTTTTCTCATTAATTTTGTTTATTACAGTAATTATTACCCTGATTGTTTTTTCGAGCTTTTCGCAACTGTTAAGGGTATTGCTTTACCCTAACACGAATACAAATAAAAAATTTTTAGAATAGTTCAATGGTTACTCTTGTGAGACTACTATTTTAGAAATGAATAGACAGATGGAAGAGTAGATCCTATGCCACCAACACACTATCACACACTACACTATATCACTTGGTCCGCGCGTCTTACTCGCTCGCCGGTTCTTCAGTGGGCTCCCCTCCGGGAGCGTCCTCGCATCAGGTTTTTCTAAGCTCGACCAGCTTGACGTCCTGCACGTGCAAATTGTGCTTGGATTTAGCAGCAAACTTGATCACCGCTTGAGTGGAAACGAGCGGCACGTGTCGAAGGTCCAGCCTGTTGAACAGGAAATAAATAAAAGTTATGAACCGATTGAATTAAAGAATCTCGAAAAAATATGTAAATAGCTCACCGGACAAGGTTGGGGCACCGAGCGAGGTGATCCAGCGCTGCCTCGGTAAGCAACCGGCAACCAGCCAGCGAAAGCCGCTGCAGAGAATGATGCGCCAATTGCGCCGCACCAGCGTCTGTAAGCCGCGCGCAGGAAGACGCATCCAGCTCGCACAGTTTTGGTAAGGCCTTTAAATGTATTATTAGATAATTTAATCATTTGTACTGGTGTATATACATAACAATTAATGTTAACGTAAACGTCATCTCGTAGCGCTGTAGTCTCAGGCTCTATAAATAAAACAAGAATGTTATGCCTTGCCCTCGGTTAGAAGCTGCTAAACCAGAGTACTCTATAAACAATCCCAGAGGACATCCTAATATACTGATGAACTAGCGAAGTGTCTTAAGGAAAGCTGATCCTCCTAAAACTGTGTTAAATGTAAAAAAAACTTCAGCGAAAACCTATTCTCAGATTATTTCATTAATTTGATATGGATAAAATCACCTGCACGACGTAGCGCATGGCAACGTCAGTGATGTCGGTGCCGGGCAAGCGTAGTATCGAGAGAGCGGCGAGGCGCGAGGGCTCGGCGCCAGTGCGTGCGCCGCCGCCCGGCCGCGATGCCTCCGGTGGCGCGAGCACGCCGCGCAGCTTCGCATCGTCGAGTGACCGCGCGAAAGAGAGATCGAGCGATGTGAGAGGAGGGCACGCGGGTGAGCGCAGGGCGAGAGCAGCCTCCGCAGGCGACCCCGCAAGCGACAGGGAGCGGAGTGTTGGCAAACGAGCTAGTAACCTGAAAACGTACGATTGGTAAGAAGAATGTTGCTAAAACCATTTTACTTTAAAGAAATTGTAAAATATGTCCTTATTCTTAGCCCATTAGAAAATTTATTAAAATAGCGACAGTTTTACTCATATTTCTTGATACTGAATTATTATGCATCAGGTAGGTTGAACTACTACCACTCACCAAGCAAGTTGTCTCCTGGCTAAATGACACCACTCGAGACCTAATGAGACTGGCTGCCGTCGTACTATCCCTGCTAGCTGGGCCGCTGACACTCGAACTTGTACAAAAGACATATTGCGCCACAATGATGGATCCATCTGCGATAACAATGAACACAAATGTTTTTACTTTATGTTCCCTCGGTGTTATTATATTCGTCGTCATTATTAGCTTCGCTGCGGGGAATAGGCCTCCTCACAAATCGGTCCTGCGCAGACCACGTCCAAACATCACGATCGTGACTAGATAGTCTGTGCTTATGCTCTACGTACATATGTTTTTGGCAATTATTATAATTTCTTTCTATATGTTGCAAGTCCTATCTTGATGGGGACTGATTAAATGTTGCAGTGTGTGAAGAAGTATATGAACATTTCTATTCCCGTTCAAACAGCAGAAGTAGTGGATATACCGAAAAAAAAACGAAGAGATTAGAGATATGGGACATTCACTTGATAGCAAGTTATTCGCCTACCCATAGCAAAGTGGGACTAGTACACTACACTATATTGTACTCATCTCACTAAAACACAAATAATGTGCAGTTACTGGTACAGAGAAATATCCTAGTACCATTAAAATTATGATGAAAATTGAAACGTCATACATCTCGTTATCAGACAGCATATTAGTTATAATAGCTGAACGTGTCATTTCACTATCCAAAAGTTATTGTAACTTACAGAGTAGTCAGCCCAGGACTTGCAGACAAGGGCGCAAGTAGCTAACTCGTGTGGTGTGAGCTTGGCGAACACATGAAGCATAGCGTCGCGGTCCAGCCAGGGCGTGCCCGGGACGTTTGAGGATGGTGTATAGCCCGCCGGCCGCACGGGATACAGCGGTTTCTTCAAAACCTGTCGGAAATTGACGCCTCTGAACTACTAGGCTAAAATATTACTGCCCCGTAATTACAAACTATTAAGAATAGAACTAAGGTTACCGTTGTCTGTCGTAGAAGGCGATTAAAAGGGCCGCTAAAAAGTTGAGGGTCCACATTGTTACTAAGCGAGCGCGTGATAGACTACACATACATGGTGATCTCGTGTTTGTCGCAGCGTAAAGGTGCTGGGGAGGCACCCTTGCTCTTCGTAGGAGTACCCGGGGTCCCTCAACACACAGAATAACAACCGATGGTATTTTAGTTTCTGGGGTACAAATCTCGCACAACCTTACCTGCCTCCAGAAGGAAAGATAAATACCGAAAACCCTTCGTTTTTCCTTAATAAAAACAAATACCGTGATATTTATCGTACCCAGTGACATAACAAATATAGGTTTAGACCTTAGCAGTGTGGTGCGTGAGCTGCAGCGCCAGGTGCGCTCTGAGAGCTTGTTTCTTCGGTGCTTCATCCTCATGGCTGGAGCGTCGTTTTTTAGCTGATGGCTCGTAACCCTCCTCACCGCCACCCTCCGCGCCGCATTCCTCGCGCTTAATCTCTGTTAAAGCATTGATCCTCCAAATTATTGTATCTGTGTCGTCTGATATTTTTTTACTTGTTGGCGACGTTAAACCCATCCAAAAATGATTGTATCTTTAATGAAAAAAAATTAGAATCGAACGTATTTTTAACTAAGATGTTTGTTTCAAGAAATGGAAGGATAAAGTGCCTGCAGCAGCAACCAGCAAATGAATCCTAATAGCGGAGATAACTAAGTGTAGTTGTTCGGGAGATGCCAATGTCCAACAGCAAACTGCTGTAGGTGTATATTGATGGACCGGGTTAATATTAATATATATTCAATACTAACCATCTTCAGATTTGAGTTGTAATTCTTCATTTTTCCCTTCATTATCTGACCCAGCTTCTGATTTAACAGGCAACGGCGGTGGCGGTGGCGGCAGCTTGTTCTAGAAATAATTACTGGTTCTAAGGTTCTAAACAAATTGAAATAAAATGCACCGCAACAGCACCAATTTCTACTGCCACAGAGAGATGTTTAAACATTTTATTGTGATACAAGAGAATTGTAACTAATGAAATTGCTGAATTGACGAGATTTACTACTATTTGTCACAAGACGTCAATGTACATTATCTAACCAGCGTCACATTGTTATGGGAGAGCGTATCACGTAATATTTCTGCTCGTTTTATCGCGTCAACGAATAAAAAATACTTTTACATTAAACATCTGAATGAATACTAAATTGTACATATTTTAAAATACATTTAATATTATGAAGACAAACGAAATATATTATAGATGAAATTCATTAGTCAACTACACAGACCTGTATATTGATGTGATGCTGTCCCAGCTGGCTGACATCCGATCCGACACTCATCCGCCGCAAGTCTGAAGACTTCTGGCGAGCGCGGAAGTGTCGCGGCTATGAATACAAAATATATTTTCTATATTATCTAAAAAACAAAAATATTTAAAATAGATTATCTTACATTGAGAATAATTTTTAAATGTTTAGAAAAACATGTCTTTATATCACACACAGTTATGTATAGAATAAAAATTTAAATAAATATCCTGTAGTATCATACTACTCCCGCATTTTTATATTAATTGAAGCAGTGTGTAATGGAAGGTTCAAATAATGGTAAGCATTGTGGCGCTGGTTAGGATGACACTGCACTGCACATTACGCTTCTTACCTTAAGACAAAAAGAACGATTTTAACTCTTATCACTTACTAATTTAACTAACCGACGATAACGCTCTCCTAACCAGAACACAGTAACATTTTCATACTGTTCGATGGTAGAAATAGGGAGTGATATAATGAACTTCTTAAATGGTTATCAACAAACAAAAAAATCTTGATTGCCACTTTATATGGATATCTATGTCTTAAAACTACTAAAAATAAGAGAACTCAAAAAAATTACCATCTTTAGTTTTACCTTGTAGTCATGGTTGAGTCCCATGGTGGTACAAGTGGGACATTCCCAAGAGTTGGGCAGGTCTTCGTTGACCTGACCGCCTGGTGGGACGCAGCCAGGATGTACGATGCTGTAGCATACCGAACATTCGCGTAGTGTCGATGGGCCGTTACGACCTGCCACACAAGAATTTAACATGAAGCTATTGAAACATCATTCTAATACTAATTTCATCATAATAAAGCAATAGGTATAAACCTAGAGACACAAGAGAATGTTTATTTTTTTAATTTTAGTCGAGCGCGAAAAAAATGTCATGTTGTTACTCATTTATGCCTTGTATTAAAGATTTATTTATTAATTTAATTTTTGATGAAAATTCTATATTTTTAGTTATTTATAGTTAGTCTTTTGCAATAAATAAAATTATTATGAATAACAAATGAGCACTGCCAAAAAATCAATAAACTGAAAACAAAATTGTTAGTTAATAAAAACAAAAAACCTTGCGAATACTTAATACAGTAAGCAATTACCCGAGTTACCCTTGGCTTGGGGCGCAACAGGCGTTTGCATCCAGCCGTCTAAATGGCACACCGCGCACGAAGCCGTTACAGGCAACATTGGCTGAAAACAAAAAATAGTTTTTTGTTATGAACAAAGTTTAAACTAATATTTACAAGCTGAAGTAAGAAAGAAATTTGTCTAAAGAAGCATTAGAAGAATCAAATTATCTTTCCTTGTCGAAACGAAAAGTGAAAGGGAAGTAAGTAAATGCTTGAAAATTCTACTGTGTTAGTAGATATATTACATGTTTATATATTTGTCTTTAAACGAACATAAAGCAAAAAATAAAAAAATGTACTCTATGTCTTGTCATGATTAACTGATACGTAATGACTAAAGACATTAAGTCCGTATATTGTTACCACGGTTTTGAATATAATAAAAAGTATTAAGATTAAATAAATATTTGCCCATCCAAACACTTACCTGCAGACACTGCCGCATGACGCATGTCTGTTTGGCGCGACCCAGCCCGCCGAATTTGACCATATCATGACAGAAGACACACTCTCCGCAATCGGTGCGTTGGCAAGCTTCACACTTCTTACACCTAAAATTAAAATAATATAAAAATATTAACAATGCTGTTATAAATTATACATTTTACAAAATTTTATAGTTCTGTAGTTACTAAAGCTCGTTTACAATCACTCAACATTAAGTTAACGTTTTAGGTGTCTCATCGCTCAATTAAAAAAGTAGAAATCGGATCGCCAAAAGTTGACAGTCTTACTCGGCAATAAATAAGCAGCGTCGTCTCACCTATTATTAATATTTCTTCAGAACTTATATAACATATTTCATTACACCTTACTGATTACAATCGTCATCATCATTATAACTGCTCACCAATATTTGCCAGATAACACCTACTGCTGAGCACAAGTCACTTTCATAGATCTACACTTCTAAAAATCCCCGCGCTGCCTACATCCAACGGCGTTGATTACAATGTAATGAGGTAAATCCCTTGCATCTGGTAGAAAGTAATTAGCGTGAATAAAAGCCCACCTGGTACGTCGTCGCCTGGGCGCAGTGTTGCCATGGTCGGGTCGAGGCCGCGAGGCCGGGGCACGGTAGCCGCCACCCCTCCCACCGCGACCGCTCGACTGTCGGCGCTCTGATGTAACCTCATCCGGGCCTACGCAAAGTTAATGTCCATTTTCTATAAGCGTATCCAATTTAAAATAGATTAAATAAATTATTTTAACAACAAATATGTTTCGATATTGCGAATAAAATTCCTAAACATGGTTTTATATTATATGTTCATATGTTATGTGCTTCCTATAGTAAAAAGACAGAAATTTTTTTGACGGTAAATATGACGACTCCCTCTTATATTTCATTAAATACTGTCAGACCAAATATTATTTGAATTTATAACAATGAGTTGAAGTAATATGTACCTACTTTTTTTATTAAAAATGTGTAAACTTACCTTTAAGTACAGGCAATCCAGTGACAGCAAGATGCTGCTTGTCATGCCTGTGCTGTTCGACGAGAGTGCGCACATCTCGCACCAAGGCGATGGGGTCTGACAGCAGCTCTGGAACGGACTTGCGCGCTGCCGGCAGCTGATGTAGATACATAACGATCGCCTGCAAGTCAAGAATTTAATAAAACATTAGTACTCAAGCTATTAAGTTATTAACATAATTTCCAATAACTTCTTTATTAAAATAAGATTATCATTTATTTTGTTATTTTTTAATACAATACAATACAATACAAATATACTTTATTGTGCACAATCACAGAGTTACAAAAAAAAAAGAAAGTACATAAGGATTTTCACAAAAGGCGGTCTTATCGCTAACCAGCGATCTCTGCCAGACAACCT
>DWLS01006908.1:0-11165 GCA_018246255.1 Pachliopta kotzebuea | reverse complement strand
ATCATCGATCACATCTTCACTTAACACCAGGTGGGATCGTGGTCAAGCATTAACCTATACATAAGTTAAAAAAAAAAGATTCACTAACACTGAGCACTTTAAAGTAATCACTGTAACTATAACACTTTCATTCAGCGGTCACTTAATCTTCTTCGTAATTCGCTTAGGAATTCTTCTTCACAGCTTTCCTTATATACCCCGAATTTCGATATTCTTTTCGTTATTCATTTGTCGTTTTATTCCAGAACTTTCTCGATATCGAATTACATAAATTTCATAATGGAACATTCTCGATGCTGTTTCGAATCTTCGCGACCTCTTTTCGCAAACGTCATTTTTGCTACTCAAACATTCTGGAAACAGCTCGATTATTCTTCGGATATCAATTTCGCTACTCATCAATAGATGGCGTCGCGACAATATATATATTTCTTAATATACTCATTTAACTTCATCGCGCCATCTGAAAAGCTAATTGGAAATAAAGTGTTGTCAATTGCGACTTCTATGAAACTAATAGGAACTAAAATGCTTGGAGAAAGCAACCAATCAATGGGCAATGATTATTAATCAATCAGAAAGAGACTAGTTCCCGCCGAAACGGGATATAAGTATCGGCAATCGCGACAGTAGCGCCATCTGCAAAACTAATTGAAACTAAAGTGTTGTCAATTGCGCCCTCTGTGAAACTAATAGGAACTAAAAGGCTTGGAGAAAGCAACCGATCAACGGACAACGATTATTAACCAATCAGAAAGAGACTAGTTCCCGCCGAAACGGGATATAAAAGGAGCTAATAAATGCAACTGAGTGTTCATTTTTCTTTGAATCTCTTAAAGTGAATATCGTATGGTGTTCAATTAATATTTACAAGTTAACACGATTGACGTCCACTGCTGGTTATAGGCCGTCTCCCACAAAGTTGACCCAATGCGGGTGGGCAGCTAAAGCCTCGTTTGTTGATCAGCAGCGTATAGAACAAGCAAGGTTAGCTTGGAACCCTTGAGGTGACCAAAATCTCATAATTATTGAAGGAGAAGGAGGAGGATGTCCAGCAGTAGTAATAAAGCTAATGAAATTATTATGGTAGCGAGACATAACATGCTATGTATTAAGGCGAGAATATTGTGAGAAATTGTGTATTCTTAACTAGTTGAATGTCGCACTGGTCTCGTCGCTTTGTCGAAAAAGTAAAAGTCAAAAACAAAGTTTGTAAATCACAGCTCTGTGCAGTTATGGACAAAGCGGCCAATTAAAACAGGGCAAGTCTACGTCGGCTATCTTAAATTTGCACAGGGCCGTATTGGCAATATCTGAACGTGCACCTGTTCCTGTGTGCGCATGCATACAGTAGTAGTGTAGATTTAGACCCGGCCAGCGGCGGTCGGTTATATACACAACACACGACAGCGTCCATGTACATTGATCGACTGTTCTTGCATAATCAGTTTTTAATTCCTTCTTGTGGCTCCAGACCTAATCCAACCTCACCTGCTAGATGAAGAAGGATGAGAATTGGCAGATGATCCAAATTTCCCTACTATTTAGGGAAGCCTATGTCAAGCAATGGAAGTTTATTGGATGACGAAGCAGAAAAATGGTGGTCGATAGAAAACTGCTGTACATAAGCATCCCCCAATAGAGAGGAGATTTGGGCAGTCTCTCATCACACTGGCCTAATCTGGGTTGGTGTATAGCTAGAGCCCTGTTTGTTAATTAGTAGGCTGCACTAGCAGGCGACGATTTTTTTTTTTGATTAAAGTGGGGGAAATGCCTGCGCAAACTTGGCTACGTGGGCTTGACTAAGACCATCATGATGTTCACCTGATCGCTGTACGGCGAGGTCACGGGAACAGAAAGACGTCCACGATCTCGCCAGCGCCGGCCGCTTGCGCAGCATCATCTCGGGGGAAGAAAATCTTCCCCTTCTCTCGCCGCAGGGAGCCAACAGAGCAAGCTCTTCCGGCGCTTAAAAGCACCGCACCCTTGCCTCCCGCAGCCCCTTGGCCTTTCCGAGACGAGCGGGAGCCGCAACCCTCAAGCTCAAGCCTGGACTATCCAGGCCGTCCCTTCTCCTCGGGCCAGCCGTTAGGTTCCTCTTCGCTTCACCGAGGGTGACAAGACCACGGTTACTAGAGCTCCTCCCCCACGACAAGGCGGGAACGCGTTTGGGGGTAGCAAGTCAAGTTAGCTTGGGTCCTGGTAGTTGTTATGTGGAACCCCTAACACTCCTAAGATACACGCCCATACAAGAGAAAGTAAAAGTAAATTAATTCTTTTGTATGTATACGTACGTTTATGTAGTGCTGGAAGGACCGCCGCTCGGTGGACTGACGATCTGTTGAAGGTCGAGGTCTGTAAATACATACATATATAAAACTTATATATATGTATGTATTTAATTAAATATGTTGATATGTATATTTTGTTTTTATTATAATTTCTTAATTCACCTGCTTACCATCATGACTTCTCTTCACCACTCAAGGTAGAGTGGAAGATAATACCGAAGGCATTAAGTCCACCTCAACACGATATGTACATAAATAAATAAAAGGAGATTAAATGAAATCTATACAGAAGGCTATCGAAAGACATTATATACTAAAAAACAAAATTACGTACAATTTATATGTAAATTTTATTATCTAAATGGAGGCTATAAATAAATAACTAAATAATTTATCACATCGAGCCATAACGGTATTATAGAGCAGGGGTTCGTAACCTCTTTAGATATGAAGCTGCAGTTCTTTAGTTCTATACTCCTATATTATTTACAAAAAAAACCGGGCTGCGGGGCTGAAATAACTAACATAGGTTAAAAGCCACAACCAAAAAAGTTTAAGACAAAAACTTTGAAAATCGTTCTGAATCGATTAACTAGGATTAGACAATATTATTTTGTTGTGAAAAGACGCTACTTATATATATGAATAAATAGATTACTTTTATCAAATATTTATTAATGCAATTATACTGTTGTCAAGTAATTTTTTTGTGGCTCTATTTACGTTGTCATAAGAGAAAGACCGACGATAAACAAAGGATACAATTACTGATTGAATGAAATAGGAATCCGTTATACTCGAATAACGGATCCATTAATCACATATAGTTTATAAACTATCCATAAGGAGCCATTGTATAACCTTAGTATATAAGAAGCTTGTATTACTAAATAAAATCTGTTCTCCCTAAGTTTTTATTAACTTAACATCTTGACTCGGAACAGTAGTACCAAGCACTAGTTTTTAAAAACCCTTCGCTCAACGTAACTCTCTTCAAAACAAAATTTATGTAAAGTATGCAGTGATTGCGAAGGAAAAATGTCAAGAAACTATAATCAATATTCATTGTTGTCAAAATTATAATAAAAAGGCTGGCGTTCTTTTTATTATTACGCGAATTTCTTCTGTTGTTTTTCCCACGAACTGCTGAGCGGTTCGCCACGCCGCTTTTTATTCCCGCCAGGGTGAGTGTCTCAACTAGCGGGGGGTTAGATGCATTATTATCTTAATGTGACTCTTTCTTTCCTATCCTACACAATTTAAATTGTAATTTTTGACTTTTCCAACTGAAAAGGTTGCCGATTCCTGTTACAGGCTAATAGTTATAACAAATATAACGATAATGATGTCGCATACGTACGAATTATAACAATAAACCGGTCATTAATTCAAAAATGGCGGTGTAATGGCGGCATATCGCCTATTCGTAATAATTAAACGGGAACATTAAATTAGAATTCCGCTTGCAATGATTATTTATCATCAGCGCAGTCAATAATATCGCGCTGTACTGCGATAATGACTGCATGCTGTTTGATTTAGCGGCGACCACAGCACCATATTGCGCTTGTCGTCTTCAGACGTTAGGTGTTAAGTTTCATTACCCCAGTCATTTCACTAGCTTACATCCTTCAAAGCGGAGCATAATAATATTCGCACATTACTATTTGTCGGTAGAAATAGGAGCTGAGGTTGTACCTACGTAGAGAACAGATACATTCCATCAATATAGCTTCCAGAGACGGAGGACATCCCGTTCCAAAAACAGCTTCCTTGTTTATGTGACTTCTACTAAGCTTTACTTAATCAAGAATACAGTAATATTTCTATCTGCAATGTTCTTACAATTCAAAAACTGGCAACACTAATTTAAATTTATGACGACGACATTTGACACAATGAAAAGCGAAATTAATTATATAAATCATTGTAAATCAGTACAGAAATATACGGGAAATGAACGCGTTGTATGGGGGAAAACACGTGTTATACAAGGGATGTAAAATCGCGTTATGAAAGTACTTCGTTAATAGGTAGGATTACTGCACTATATAATATATATAGTCAATACATTTAATAGATCAGTCAATCAATCGGTCTGTAGATTGAAATTAAATCAACTCAATTAGTTTTGAACGCTAATAAACACCGTTCGCTGAACACAAGTGCGTCGATATAAATCGGGCGCACCTCGCTCGCCGTCGGCCCGCGGTGACGGCTTTACGATCGCATTAACGCTAATTTCGAAACGAAACTGTCGCGCCGCTGCCCGCTTTAACGCTCCGTCATTTTAACGCGCGCACCTTGTATAAGCGAATGATGTTTAATAACACACGCTTTGTATATACAGGGGGAGTTGAAAACTAGTTTACTTATATATATAATTATAAACCTCCTTCAATATAAGTTGTAAGGGTCCATGATCAAAGCCAACTTCACCTGTTCCCGGTGCAGTCTTCTTATCAATAATCGAGTTCTGGCTCAGCACCAATCCGTATTGGGTCAGCATGGTGGGAGATGGACCAAATCCTCCCATTATTGGGAGAAATCTATGTCCATCGGAGGTGATTGATGATAATTTTCGGAGTCTGAATGCGTCAGTGGTTGCTTCCGCTACTGTAGCAAAGTTCATGTACCATTTAAATAAAATTAGTGCCTAAATTTTTTTTTATTCCAAAAGGTAAAGCTACATCGAGTCAGAAAGTTACCGCATAGAGGTGCGTAAATCAGCGTGCTGGTGCCGGCTGATTACCCTCCTTTACTACCCCTCATACCCTTTTCTACCAGCTCCCACCCCCATCCCCTCTGCCCCCTCCTTCGCCACAGCTGCCGCGTCACAATAGCGACCGCGCGTAATGAGAGCCCGCGAATTGGCTGCGTTTTGATTTAATGAGCCTAAAATAATAGCAATCAATGCGACAGCTAACCCAGCTCGCTTTCCAAATGCAAACAGCACACAATAGACTATTATTTAGCTCTTTTTTTTTAATATTTAAAATTTGTAATACCATAAACGAATTGACGAAAAGAGCAAAATTGATCATAGACATCACATCAAAGAACTCTGCGACAACAGATCTCACAATTTTTACGAGATCATCTACACTATACTATGATTTTAAGCAAAAGAGATTTACTACTAATTTTTTATTAACTGATGGTGAATTTTTGAGAAGGCTATATCAGTAGCAACAGAATGCCTATTACTGATGATGAGCTGTAGTGTATAAATATTGTAGTAGTTTAAAGGATGTTGCAGCTTTGAAAATTGATGAACTTAATATTTAGGTGATGTTAGTTGTCCCACACAACTACTCATGGGACCCAAGCCAACTTCACCTTGTTGAGGTACACCTTGCTAATCAACACACGGGCTCTGGCTCTCCACCACCACCGGCGTGGTGGGGACGTCCCAAATATTTTCATTACTTGGGGGAAGTCTATATCCAGGAGTAAACGTCTATCGGCTGATGATGGTGATAATAAATTATGGTAAGTCCAAATACGATGTGGACGTTTTAAAAAAAAAAAGTAAATAGGAATTTTGTTATGCATTCCTTCGTATTTTGGTTAAGGGTTTGTTCTTTTATTTGTGTTATCTTTTCCTTTGCCTACATTTTCTCCTTTCATTCTTTATTATTTATCTTTTCTTTACTTCAATGCATCGCCTCTCATAACGGGTATTGCTGCATGTTACATTTTGTGTTAGGCTTTTTCTTATCTTTTAATTTTACATTTTTGTTACATCTGTCCTTATATTACCTTTCTTTGTATCGTATTCTTAAAATCTCAAATATTTTGCTAAAGACTAGTTTTACTTAATTTTATTATCCCATTCACTACTTTTCTACAAAATTTTACCAATATAAGACGACTTCCGTGGTGAATAAGCATTTACCAGGTCAATGGAAATCGCCACAGACCACATCGCCACTTAACACCAGGTGGGATCTTAGACAAGCTTAGATCTTTAGAATTAAAAAAATATGCGTATATGCTTCCAAACTCTCGTCTCCGAATGCGAGCAGTAAATCAGAGATTTGCTGGAAAGAGATGGCAGTCGGCCAAGGGTCCAGGAGTGGGCGCCGGGCTTAAACAATAACAACATCCTGGAAGCACTTAAAGAAAACCGAAAACGCGTCCAACAATCCGTAACACAGTAAACCAATAAAGCTTGGGTTATAAATAAAAATAACTGCCCCAGTTATAAATAAAACGGCAGCGGAGTCGGTAAGTATATCTCGGGGCCCGCGGCCGCTGAGTTATTGCGTCACACGACATAAATATATACAACAAAAACTGTTGTTCTTCCAACTGTTTTGCCCCCCATATTAAGAATGAGCGTAAACATAACGCGATTTCGGAACAGGACCGCTCCTGATCGAGGAGTAGCTTTTGATACTAAATTTATCCTCGCAAATACAGTACCGGCTCAGTTTGTATCATAATCAGCCTCCAAATCTCCCTCGATAGTGACGGTATTTGTATCGTCTCCCATTAGTTTACATACTTCACCAGCCGATAGACTTCCACCCACACATAGGCCTCTCCCAATAGAGGCATTTGGGCCGTTTCCTACCACACTAACCCAATACGCTTTGCTGAAGACCCAGAGGCTAATTTGTTGATTCGCAAGCTCCACCACGAGCAGGTTAAGTGGGTTTGTGTCCCGTGGGTTGTTGTGTGGAGACCCCTACACTCCCTCAGTTTTATATTCCTTTGCAATTATGAATTGCTCAGTTCCTTTCTATATTTAGGAACTTTCTAGAAACATCTACTTTCACAGATATGACTTCTTTTCAGCCTGGAAAATCTTTGAAAAGACACCAGATTAGGTGGAGATTGTAACCCACTAAAACCCCCTCGATTTTTCTTGGGCGTTTGGGGTTATGAGATCTCCATACGGAATGCAACCGCAGCTTCTCGGGAATTGATTAATGCAGTCTACAAAACCTTTGCATTTGTTCAGGAAAAGACCAGAGACCACGTCCATCTCAGAGTACGGATATGTGACGCTGACCAACCTGCATTTGAGGAACGTGATGGATGACGCCGTAAGAACGAGTGCCTACAAACAGAATCGATGACCTGGTAAAGATCGCAAGTAATCATCGAATGCAGGAGGCATAAGACCGGTCTCATTGGAAATAAATTAGAGGCATCAATGCTCAGCAAAGGAAGACAACAGTCTGATGATGAGAATAACAAATAAACAAATAAAACCATGCAGGCTGAAGTGAACTCAACTGCCTCTCCATATGGGGTGCTGTGCTAAATCCGTCGCCCGATTCCAGACCAGTTCGCGGGGTAATTCGTTATTTTTATTGTTTTTTTTTTATTATTATCATTGCTTCTCCGGATTACAGGGTGTGATGCACGACCAGGCGCTGGATGCGTTTAATTGCCACGGACGGTTCAGGGCGCGCGATAAACAACAAGATTAAGGTGAGAATAGTGGATCTGAATGTTTATGAAACGCCATTACTCCACGCCCGTTATATCCGGATATTATTTATATACTGCATAATTTAGTATTCAATATTGTACTAGTAAAAAAAAATTATAGCTTTGTTTTTATGATATAGCAGCGAAAAGTGGAGTCGACTCCAATTTCGGGTATTCGTTTTCGTCCTGTACCTTTACTGAGTCATGGTATCTTATGTGCCAAAATGTAACGATAAATTATAAGTCGACTCACGAATACGTCTTCGGGCACAATATAGATGCCTTGCTATTTGATTATGTATAATACAGCTGTTTTACCGATTATAGGTCATCAAATCTTGGGCTCGAGCACCACTTTTCTATTTGGTTTGTATAAAAATAAAACCGCTAAAAATTATAAGAATGTGTAATGGTGTAGTTTTAAATTAAAACTATTATAAACTAAATACTGTAATGTTTAAAATAACCAAAAACATACAGTTTTTGATCAAATGATTATTACAACTGTCGTAATATTATATATTCATAATTTTTTAACGTCGTATTACAGGTTATGCATGCATTTGTATAAAAAATAAATAGCAACAATTATTCTGTGTAACTCATTGCTATTTTTATTGTATAGGCGTTAAATATATTTAATAATTTTTTTAGAGAATACGTTAGACAATGTTTTTTAACAGGCGCACTTTTAAAATAAACCTGCTGCGCTAAAATATATAAAACATAGTTACAGTCATACAAAGCATGCATAACGAAAATTAATTAGGATACCAAGTACGAAACATGCTGCTGTTACTAATTAGATGGTTCGCACTGTGCACGGATTAACTTTTTGTTTTATAACAAACGCCTCTATTTTTTCATGAATTAAAAATACAAGAAAAGCGCAAGATTATGTATCTCAAAAAATTATACACAGTTAACAATATATCATTAGTACGAATGATCATTTATTATAACTAAATTACAACATACATTTCAATTATTCAGGCTACAGCTTAAAAGAAATTGTAACTCTTCTACTGCACACTAATTAGTTTTGACTATTTGTTTTTAAATTGTTTAATCAATAACTATTTAATAATCTCAAACACAACTAAGTAATTTTACCACTAACAACGACATTTGAAATATTTCTCAGTAACGGATCATGAAGTTAGATCATTTCATTCTTCACATCATGTTAATAACTTATATTAAATACCATGAAGCGTACAGTAATATTTAAAGATAAGTAATAAAATTTACTTTTTATTTGTAAATTTCGACATTATCAACTATTATTATCTAACTGCTGTAATCATAAAGAAATCAACAAAATTTCCAAAGCACTCTTCATACTTCTTGGTTAATGATTTAGACAGATATCTTAGTTTTTTTTTTACGTAAATTAAAACAGTGTTTAATTAAGATTGAGGATTCAATTAATTTATAATTATTCTAGATCTAGAAGAAGTATATCCGCTATATTCTTACATCTGGATAGTAAAACTAACAACAGCGCACCTTACCATTTCCTCGCATTATAAAGACTTGATTTATTTGATTACCTACTGTTAATATTTAAATGCCAAATACATTTGTAATGTATAGAATATATGTAATTTTTATATAGTTTTTTTGTATTATACTATTATTCTTTTTTATGTTTTTATTCTCATCATTCATCTTGTAAAGTTGATTGGAAGAGAATGTCTTATGGCATTATGTTCGTCTTTATGTTTAATGTATCTTTTTAATATATGTTTGTTTGTTGTTTTCTTTGTCGAAAAAAGTATAAATAAAAACAAATAAATTATAAATTATTGGAATCATAACTTTATAATTAATTGCTGCTGTTTTGAACACAAATTGGCCGTAACTCATTGCAAACGTTGTCACAGAGATAACAAAGGCACTGATTTTCATTAATACTATATTTTTGGTAATTTAATAGAATTAACTAATTGTATATAATGATCATCATCATCGTCTGCTGATAGACGTCATAAGGTCGACAGAGGCCTTCTTTAACCGTGGAATGATTTTGGGCCGTCTCACACCACACTGGCCCAATTTGTGTTGGTGGGTAGCTAGAGGCTCTATTGTTGATATACAGGAAACACCGCAAGTAGGTGAGGTTGGCTTGTCCCGTGAGTTGTGTGGGACCCCATCATCAATCGATATACGCCCACAGCTGGACATAGGCCTTCCCAAACAGTGGAAGGATTTTGGGCCATCATGCTGGCAAAATGCAAAGTCAGCGGGTAGCTAGAACTTCGTTACTTCGTCAGTAAGGTGGAATATGAACATATGGAGTTGTCTTAGGTCCGTGAGTTGCTTTATGGGATCCATTACACCCCAATGTTATAACAGATGTCAACGAATACAGCGTCACTCGTTTACCTAATCGCTATTAACAAAAGCAATTACCATATGAAATATTGTTTTAATTAACTACGCGTACGCTTTCTATGAAACTTCTAGAAACAATAAGGTCTATAATGAACAATTGGGGACACAAATAGCCCTACTAAGTAACAATAGTTAAGTTGAAGTATGAATCTAATTAAATATATATAAATACGAGACGAGCAAGGCGTTCACCTGATGGTAAGTGAGAATGGTATACACAGCACCATTGCGCTCGTCGCCTTGAGACGTAATTTAAGTCTCATTACCTCAGTAATTTCATTATTATACATCACCCATCAATAGTAATATTTGTATATTACTATTCGGCAGTAGAAATAGAAGCTGCGGTGGACGCCAGTAAACATTTGTCTCATTAATACCCTTTATTAGTAATTTGAAAATAATCGAAATTTATTTTTTTCTGTATATATAAAAGTAATATTAGTATATATATATAGAAACCACTTTATTAATTTTTATTAAAAATATTTATAGAAAATTCTTAGTATTAAATAAATAAACACCTTTACATACTTTGATTTACAGTAACAATAAGGAAACGAAAACAACATTAAAGCTGTTGTTAAAAAAGACGGGTAACTGTTAAATTACTATTAAGTGATACTAAATTAATGTATTGTTTAAGTTTGTACTTAAATGAGTATGTTTGTTTTCTGTTGGTTTCTTAATAAATTATTATTTTCTAATTCATATGAACTTAACTTTTATTCATATTACCTTTTATTTATTAATTAAATATCCAATTATATTTACTTCATCTCAGTATGAATATTGACTTTTACATATTCTAGACTTCTCTCACTGTAATGTAGTATATATAGTTTATTATTACATATAAAATATAAGTGAATGTAAGAAAATACAAAAATGTTTTTTTCTTATTCACATAAAAATCAACAATAATAAAACTTTTATTTATTTATGAAAATTCCAATTATCTTCACTTCATCTCAGGATAAATATTAATTTTATCATATTCAAGACTCCTCTCACAGTAATATCTGTCTCTGG
>DWLS01006907.1:0-11198 GCA_018246255.1 Pachliopta kotzebuea | reverse complement strand
GATAATGTCTTTTTTGTGAGCTGACCACCCCAGGAAGACGGCTTGCGCTTGTCATCGTGCTTGCCCAAACTTCCTGAAGTGATCCGATAACTCCCATGCGCTTTGGAATTCAACAATTAATGAACGATTACGATACAGGTATCAACCTTGGAAAATTTAATAAATAAGTCTAGACTTATCTTATAAACTTGTCTTTACTACACATACTTCTTACCTTTGATTGTATGCTCTCTAGATAGGGCGAGGCGCTAGAATCTTTGCAACAAAAACAGGTCAACTTTTGCAGGCTCGTTGCGTGTCGCATCGTTCTCTTTGTCTTTGTGTGCGTATATAGGGATGCTAGCTAAGGATATATTTCCCATTTTAATGCGAAAATCAGCTATGTTAAGGTTTAGCTGTGAAAGAGTTATAGAAAGTAAAATCTATATAGAATAATAATAATTCATTTATACAAGGCGTGCGACGGCGGATAGTAAATTTTGCTGAAATAACACTTAATTTTATTTTTGACAATGAAAAGAACTTCCCTCAAAGACAAAAAAAATTGTTTGTGCCGGAAATCGTACCTAGAAAATGCAATAAAAAAATACATAATGTATATTATGATATCAAACGCAAGGATAAATCAAAAAGATTATTTTTTACTTAAAAACATATCATCAGAAATAAAAGGAAGATCTGTGGCTATCCGTTAGTCTCGCTAAAACTTCAAAAGGGCAGGGCCAATTTAGCTGATTTTAGTTTCGAAATGATTATTGCTTTCCAAAATATAGTGCTAGTTCGCAGAAAAAAGTAATATTTCCTGATATGATATTTAAAGTTTAAATTAAGTCACAAAAGAAGTAACATAACATTATTTTCAGTTTTTATATTATTCTTGACTCACACTTGGCCGTTTTCTTATTTTATGTATTGTTACTATGGACAGTCAAATGGTTGTACCTGTTTAGTTTAATTTGGCGTTCACAAAGGGAATTTTATATTTTGAAACTGGGAACACCGACAAAAATGTCAAGATGGCGTTGTATTAAATGGACACACTCTATTGTTTTTTAAGAAATACTCTGAATTCGGATTTACTTATCGGTGGCAGGTTACTCTGCTAGTTGTTTTTATACGTCCTTTGTAATTTCGAGAAACTATTATGACTCAACTCGTCATTTTGGGCACAATTCAATCATAAATTTCAGATTCGTCACGCCTCCCTATAACTTGGCAGCATAAAGTACACTAAATAGCGCGAATCTTCTTATAGGCTAACTGTTAGGTGATACATTTTTGAAGCTTTTATGTGCGCTATCTAGAGATTATATAATCAAAGCTTGTTACATTATCGAAATAGTTCGCTACTGAAAAAATTTACCAATTTCAAAATACTTCACGTTCCATAATACACAAGGGGGATACTTATAAATAACTCTATTGTTTTCATTAGAAATTTCACATCTATAACCTTAGGCTCTGTAAAAAGAAGTTTTATGGACAACAAGTAAACGACTTTTTTATGTAAAACTGAATTAGTTATCCTTCATGACGCCTTTAACTAATAATTCGTACGAAATACGATAACATCGTAGATCTCATCACTACAGTTATTTCTGCAGTTACATCGTTCAATAAACCGAAACTCGCTGTTGTATGTCCTATAAAAAAGACATAAAATACGTACCAATAAATATAAAACATATCAGATTCCAGTTTTTCGTGGGTATTCCTCCTTCTTCCTCAACTTAGTATACAGGACAATAAAGCCGAAGATGGTGAAGGGTTCGCTTTAATTAATTGTAATAAAGACAGTATAATTTAATAATTCCTATTAAGATTTTTATTTGTGCTAAATAATTCACACACAAAAGTAAAAGAACAAGTTTCAACGTATGCAGTCTGCGAATACTTACTGTTATTTGTTTTATTATTCACCAGAAGCAGTACGTTAGGAGAATTTTTGGGGTTAGGAATTATTATTGAAGAATTTTCTTCATATTTTTACTCTGGATTCTAATCGGTCATATCTGCTTTAACGATATGAAATACATTGTAAGGCTTACGTTATACTTTAGAGTCACTAACTCATTCATTGGTGTCTCTGTTGCTGCAGACCATCTAGGTACCATCGCACTTTCTAATTTGCCGCCTAACCGTAATGTAAACATTATTTGTTCGAGTTGAAGAGCGGTGTATGCTAGTGAAATTACTAGACTAACAATACTTAACATCTTGTCTCAATACAATGAACACCAACGAATGCAGTGTCTATTATCATAGATAACATTACGTTGTTAAGGGCAAGTGTATCACTAACTATCAGGTGATCGGCGCGCACGTGTAGTCGCATCGTCAATAAAAAAATAATTTAACAAAAATTACACATTTTATAGCGTCTACTTTGACTTTTTCATGTTTATTACAAGTGTTTTACAGCATATACGTTCATTGGAGTATTGATCTGACAGATGTCTTATTTTATTATTAACTTAATCCAATTTTTCCCACCCTTGTTGGTTCCATGTCCTACTTTTGAGTAAAAATGTTTCTTCGTCTTCAATGCCCCCCAAACAAAAACAAAAACTAAAAAGTAAATTATATTAGCAATTTTTTTTGAAGTATTAAAAAGCCTTTTCAACAACGGAAATGCTCCCATGAGAAGCCTCCGCCCCATTTTAGGAAACGATGACCTAATCCAATGTACACAATCACAGGAAGCTCATTCAGCGTAGATTAAAAATAATAAGTATTAATTAAAGGCTTGTATAATAATTTTTTTTGATTTTCGTAAAAAATATGTATAAAAGAATACGTAGCACTTTTAAATATTTTTTATAACTATTTAATACAACGCCATCTGTTGAAATAACATAAATATATTTGTAAGATTGTAGATGGTGACTCTTTTTTATTCTGTTCCCAGTTTATAGTTCAGTCTTAAATAAAATTTAAATAATTGAAAAATGGTAATGTTAAAATATTCCAAAATCATAAAAGAATGAAAGCTATATATAATAAACCTTAGCTAAAGTATTTTCTTTTTTAATCAATATAAAAGCTTCGGATTCTCTATACAGCATATTCTTTATTATTGACTGATTGAAATGAAATTTTAAAGGATCTATAACAGCGGAACGCCAATGCTACTGGTGCGGCCCGTTGGCAGAGCAAGTACACCGGAGCCGCCGCGCGCCGCCCTGCGACCCGCCCACCGCACATATCACAGCATGCGAACCCGGCTACACTCAATGCGCCATAGTAGCATCATCTCCTCGTGAATATTAAATTACTTTTAATTGTACATTTATTCCACGGGTAATATATAATCTTTGTTACTGGAGATCATTTTGGTGGTACCACCGCAGTTCTCATTTCTACAGCCAAACAGTAGTGTGCAGAAAATTCGAACGGTACTGCAGCTAGAGAAGTTCCTAGTATCGCTTTAAAATAACTTTGCCTTTGTTTAACAATTATATAAATACCCAGTGACTTATTTCATCTTTAACAGTAAGGGACCATTTTATAACCACAATTCATATATATTATCAGAATTCAACAACATAGACACTATAACATTTATTTTAGATATACACATACATACATACATACATACATACATAACGAAATACAATAACATTAATAGGAAACCGTAACAATTCGCAAATTGCAGATTTAAAAGCCTGGCATTACTTTTCTATCATATAAGATAAACACAGTAATTTTGAAATTACAGTAAATTCTATTAAATTGCATAAATCGACAGTACGCATACAGAAGAACACACATTTCCACCAAGGGTATATGTACTATATTAAGAATATCTATATTTAAAAATTATGTACAAGTTTATTTAGGTAAGTATGCTTGTGCATTTACCCTGTTTGCTGTTAGTCTTAAAAAGTTATACAGGCACACGACATCGATTTGAATAAAATGTACATAACGAACATAATAATTACCGAAAACTGAGTAGCAATTAATCTATACTAGATATCAATATAAGATTTATGATAAAAAAAATAATTTTGTTCTTATAGCACACGTGGAATCAAGACTCTGCGTAAAACTATATCAGGACGAATGCTATCCACTTTATTGCAACTCTACAAAGACTTGGAAAATGACTTGCCCTTGCCGCGGTGACCTGTGCAATGGCGACAATACGGACCGGGAGAATCAAGCTTTCGCGACACTACACATGTTAGTAGCAAGATCACAAAATAACCGCATTAAAAAAAGAGAAATTACATCTACAGACTTTAATTCGACAAACCACAACCGTACAATTATAATCACAAATTTAACAGGCATAGATGGAAATTATACAAAAGAGGCAGAAATTAATGAGATCAAACAATATCATCAAATGATAGTTGTGAGAGCACCTGCACGTGAGAATATATTAACAGAAATTACTAAAAATCCTACAACATATCAAACTGAACAGCCGGGAAGTTCTGATAACTCTGTTGATAATATTACCACAGCAAAAGAAAATGAAAAGATTACTATTAATCCTGCATCAAAAAATTCTGAAGAAATATCACAAAACGAAATAGAAATCACCGCGCCGATCACAACAGTTGCCGCAAAATCTGAAATGACTTCATCAGCTTCTAATACACGTTTAAAATCAAATGAGCAGTTACCGACGGCAGTGGCCTTACAACAGAATAGTAATCCATCTGTAGAGAGCACTAAAGCTACTGAAACGACAAAAGCGGGTACAACCGAAAGTACTCGAGGCCCAGACGACACGTCTACCGTAGAACCTACTCGGAGTGAAAATTTCGCGAGAAACCTATCTCTAGACACATTTGTAATAGTGACATTCACAATTTTTTATACCAAGTATATTATATACTTTTAATTTTTACAAACACACACGTATTTTTATGTTCTAATACATTTAAAGATAATTTCATTCACAGGGCACAAGTATTAATATTTTTTTTACTTATGATCTTTTTTTTTCTTTTTAAAGATAATCTTAATTCTTTTAAATGTAATATTGGACAAGTGAATGTAAATATTCTGAATAAATGATAATACATAATATTCGTGTATTAATATCCTACAATAATTTAATTCCACATCTTACACTCTTGCTAATAAATCGAATACAAAGTTTGTTACCCTTTGGCACCCTTTATCACAATCAAACAATGAACTATTGACAGAAATAGTCCATAACAATATGGCGAATTATTTCGCCCTTTTAAACTTGCCGTATCCTCCTCCCTTTTACCTCACTATTTCTATAGCGAATTTTAGAATTAATAATTTCTCTTTCAAATTTGATAAGAGTATGAAATTATAATTTTATAATTCTCAGGGGCTAATACTCAACGTATTTCAATGTTCAAATCGAAACTTTGGAAATCCGTTAAACTACCATAGTTACCAAAACAACCCTACGAGTCACAAGCTTGAAGTGGCAGTCGAGGACATAAAATGATATAATGGAGTGACCTCGCACCGGAAGACGAAGTCTGAACAAACCTTTAGAATAAGTAGATAAGACAGTGAACATCTAAAGTATATAGCTGACAGCTATGTCACTGAAACCACACAAAAGATCTTTGTCCAACAGTACGGTAGCAGTAGCAGATATGATGATAATTCTCAAAATGCATCAATTCTATTTTCTCAATTCGTCGTTAGAATATAACAAAAAATTATAGAATTCGCATATTACTACACTGTATGTTCGGTTTACACTCTACCCGTGAGAGTTCTCAGATTATCTCGAATTATCGTACGTTTTTTCGCTCACTTAGGTCACGAAGGTAACCATTACACATTTTTTACCACTTTCCTTTATTTTCTCGCAATCATGATCCTGTTCTTCCAAAAATTTCGCAAGACACATAGTTACCTTTTCTGAAAACAATACATCTCTTTATTAATACACCGAATTTTTAATAATAATAATTTAAAATATTGTTACATAAAACCCAATATGTTAAACAAACAGTAGTAAGTATAATTCTTACCCCTTGGTTTATTCAAAGGTAAGCTAGTTACAGGAAGCTGATTAACCGTCAAGTTTGATTCTAATGTTGATAATGCATCGAATTTAGTCCCCTTCTTCTCAGCATCATTTTCTACATCATCGTCAGAATTCTCCTCCGCGTTATGATCTGATTTTAGAATATCCTGCCAATTTAGTTCCCTTTCCTCAGGCGTTTGACATTTGCTCTCATACGTGTTATAAGAATATTCATGGAGGTCATTTTCAACATTTTTCTCATTCGCTTTTAGCTCTGCAATAAGTAACATACAATTAATCATAAATTTCATTACTTTTAAATTCTTCATAGAATAAGCATAGTAATAATATAAAAATTAACTAAAAGAATTATATTTTATCACAATTTATTATTTTATATCGCGCCCATGACGCTATGGCCAGCCGCTTGCCAAATCACATAGTGAACCATGGTCCGATTCCAGGGCCATAGAAGTAGTATTTGCTTATATATAACTACAGCCAAACGAGCTTTTGCTAATAATAACATTCTCTCTACATACCTTGATTATCTACATCCTTTCCTTTTACAAGTGCTTCTTTTTCCCATTTTTCGCGTGTTTTCTTTAAAAGTTCATTAACTTTCTGATCCCAAATATCCTCCACAGAATCATCATAATCCTGTAAGCACGCGTAACATAATTTCTTAAGATATTATAAATAAAATTGAAATACATATTACATTACAATTTCAACATATGATAACAGAAAATGTATATTGTCAATATTGCATTGTCTATGGTTTAATCAAGTGTGTATGTATGCATGTTCGAATTTCAATGTTGTCGCGCCCTGGCCAAACAGTAAGGTCGACCAAAATGAATATTGCCATTAATATTGAAGTGGGTACGGAGATAGTTCTTAGCCATTTCCGGTTTCGAGCCGCCAACCGGAAGTGGTGACGAAAATCATTAAGTACTATAACTGCATATTTTTGACATTATTCTTATACAAATATGTTCCACATAAAAATATTACTATTTCTATGTACTTCCGCTATGACCGACCAACCAGAAATGGAACCAAAAGTCACCAAGTACCTTAATAGTGCATATTTTTGAAATTTTTTTAAGTAAAAGTGTTCCTCATCAAAAAAATTGTTTTGTATGTATTTCCGATTCTGATCGACCAAGCAGAAGTTTGTCAAAATTTGATTACTCTACTATTTTCACAGATAATGTTAAAATAACGGTTATCTAATTTGCACCTTCACTAAAATAATGAACAATCCTACTTCCGGTAAGCGAATTTTTACTAACAATGAGTTTAAGCGATTAATATCTCTAAAGTGCATATTATACAAAGAGCTTAAAAAATATACATTAATATACGATTTTCTCTGCGAGATCTGATATAGACATATCTCAAATTTGACAATGAGGGAAACGGCGTGTCTCAGACCAGCGTTTATTAAAAATATGTTTATTTATTCTTTATTGTAAACTTAAAATTAGATTACAAAGAATAGACTTGATGGATGAAGTATTCTATACACGTCATCTGGGGTGTGCGAAAATTATAAGAGGTGGCCTTATTTCTCACAGCATATATATGGGTCAAAAACCAACATTTTATTACAAATAACCTAACCTAAAGATAAAATATAATTCCTGCATATTAAAGACACTAAAAAATTAGTGAAGCAACATTTCGTTAACCCCTTAAATATGCTATAAGTTATTTCAAAATAATAAACGGTGCTTTTTTTAACTAGACGACCACCGTTCATAAGGAGATTAACTCTGCATAACCATCGACTCTTCGCCTAAAGAAGCAAGATGTAGTCTCTCAGCGACCTTCAAACAAGAACGCATACATTTGAGAGCACGCACCGGACCTATAAAGTCATTGACAATAAAGATAAAATGAGGAAAAAACTTCTTCATATGAAATAAGGTCCATTTAATGCTGTAAAACTTATATTATTTAAACATCAATCAGACATGATCCTGTAAAATCTGCGCTGGTCGTACTTCGTCAGTCCAAACTACCAATAAAAATGTATATTCAAAATTATTCACGTTTACTTACCTCACAGTCGAAGTTTTGTGCACATGGTAGATAAGCTTCGTTTTCTTTTTTTAAAACGGAATTAATAGAATTTTGTCCGTCTGAATGTTCCGTTGTTATATTTTGAAAAGTTTCACCACAAGGTGATGATGGTATTAAAGGTGAATCACCGCTAGATATGGACATTTGTAAACTTTCAAAGTCTTCAAGTGAGTTTTCATTATCGCTTGCTTCATTCTCTGAGGACATCGGCAAAGGTATATACTTAATCCAATCTTCGATTTCGGTGTTTGTTGTAGAGAAGAAAAGACCTTTAGGTGATCCGATCTCAATAGGTCCAATAACGGGCGGTGGTGGGGTTTTCGGTTTAATGCTTGCTGTTGGATTTGGTAAATAAAAATCAGTATTAGTATCTATCATTTCATTGGTAATGTCTGCGAAACTTATTTCATCTTCATTGATGATTTTATTAGTTGTTTCTTTGAAAAAAATCTGTAAATGCTCTTCTTTGTTTATTCCTTTTACACTTTCCTTATCTTCGAACGTCTTTTCTGAGAAATTATAGAATTTTTTTATTTTATCACACATTTTTTCGGTGCCAAGGATTTGACTTTGTTCCTGTTCCTTTTCAAGGTTACTTGTTCTGTCACTCGATATACTTTGTAGTTTATTATTCATTCGTTTTAAAATGTTCAGCAGCCGTGAAGGAGTCCTTTCAGATTCTAAAAACGTAAATAAAAATGTAGTCTTTGAGTGAATACAAATAATCGGCGTATCATTATATATAATATCACTGTGTTATATGATAAGTAAATAAAAAAAGTTTCTTAATGCAAGTAGATGTATTATTGTCAGCCTTCCCGGCTCGATACTACATGGTAACCATGCCATACGCGAGCTTTGAGTTAGCGAATTTTGCTGAAGTAACGAAAATATGAACCGGGTGATATGACGCGACATACATGATACTTGCGCAATAGGTGAAGAGACACAGTACACCTTCCAAGTGCTAAATTTTGTTTAAAAAAGACGTTTACAATGTTGTAAAGTTTGTACAAAAATAAAGGGGTTGTTGAAGGTGAGAAAGAAGAACTTTTCTACCATCATCCGTACTAATGCCATTCTCTCTGAAACATTGTGGTGTGTGGAGGGTTTTTAATGATTGTTCGTAAGCAGTATTTAAATCTAGTCCAAAAGAGACTTCATGCAGATTTATACAGAAACGAGTAGTAAAAGAAAGCAGCTGTCATGATGAGGTCTATCTGTCTTAAGGAACAGCCGCCAACTTTGAATATAAAGCAATATGATTAGGTCCTTTTTTGTATAATTATAAAAAATACCTCATTTACTTTTATAGACAGTTATTACTTTAAAAAAATCAGTTTATAGCAATATTAACTAGCAGAAAACTAAAATGAAACATATAATGTTAACTTTTTGTTATCTTCGGTGTGACCTATGTATAACAGTGTTTTTTTCGGCTGATCATGATTATCTTTTCTACTGTGGCGGCAAATCTCTAGTAAATTAATAACTATACGTAAAGTATTAAAAATCACTGCAAAATATGTCCCAAAAAAAGAGAAAAACGTTTTACTTTGCGTAAATATACATTATTGTCTGATTGTGCATAAACATTGCATACTTATTACAAAAAATTGTAAAAAAACAAAATTTAGAGTAATTAAGATAAATCTTTTGACTTTCATTTTTTACTCTTCTAATCTTATCATTTAAAAATAAAAAAATATTTGTAATAGATACTATTCATTATTTTTATACGTTTATCGGGAAAATATTTGTTAATTTGAAAAGTTTAATTGGCTTCCAGTCGCACCAGACAGTCTTTATCATAAATGAAATTAGATCCATTGAATTCATATGAACGACAAACAATAGCCAGCATGTGCAAAATATGCTGACACCTTGCTGTATCCAGACGATAAGCTCACCAGTACAACACTGTATTACCAAATTATGAGCGTGAAACATCATCCATGGACATTTTATAATGGTCCTTAAAAGAATACTGAAATATGTTAGAAAAGTATATTATTGTGCAAGTTCAAAGCGAATGGGCCTAACACTACTTTGCCCGTAGCAAAAATCTGTAATAAAACAAGTCGCAACTAATCGCAATGATTAGTTATAGACTATAAAATGATATTCCTTATTAATTTGTTTTTATGTGTTAAATAATAAGGTGTGTAAAAATTTTGGTGTTTTCGCTCACGCCGTTTTCTTAAAACAGTAAAAAACTGAATACAGGATGATATGTCGCATAGATCTTTACCTGGATACATTTGTTTTATACATCTGAAATTTAAACTATCTTATTACCAAGTGGCCTTGAAACTGAAGTCTTAACGTCATATCGTTCACGACGGCCACTAGTCAATATAAAATGAAACGTTAGCGTGGAATTCAAGTTCCAGAGCATTCTGTCATGACAATAGTCACATGTCAAACCTTGCACATTATTTATTTGATTTGTCTTATAATTTGTCTCCAATATAAATATTCTCACAAATATTTATAATATAATATTATTTAATAGATATTTTTAACGACTCATTAAATAATATCTAGCATAGAACAGGATACATGGGCATGGGCGTCTCCCGGACGATAATAATGATTATAAGGCACGTTTTAAGCAAAACAAAATATGCTTCAGATAAGCACAACGCATACAAAGTTCCAAGTAATACGTAAGATAAATTTTGCATAACATAGATAGCTATTGTTGAGAATTCAAATATAAAATACAATTGGAACAAAAAACGCACGCGATAACTTTGTAAAATACAAAAACAAAGAAAAACTATTTACGATGAAGAAAAGTGGAATCCATGGGTTATTTAAATTTGAACAAAAAAATTAAACCTATTTATGATAGTTTTAGAAGATAAGGAATCTTATATTATTATATAATATAAAACTCCCAAACATGAACTAATACATGAAAATAAAACGAGGCTTTTTGTAACTTAAAATTATTAAAACTTGTTTAGGAAAAATAATATTAATAACATGGGTAAGCTATACAGCGAGTAAGTAATAAACGACTCTTAGTGTGAACAGTTGTTTTATTGTTAGGGGGGGGGGGGGGGGGGGGGGGGGGGGGGGGGGGGGGGGGGGGGGGGGGGGGGGGGGGGGGGGGGGGGGGGGG